>CM076573.1:371660300-371958392 GCA_034641835.2 Pinus albicaulis | reverse complement strand
TTATTTTCTCTAATGCAAATTAGAGACTTCATGACTTATCCACGATTTTATTTCCTAAAATTTTGAACTCACAAAACATGAAAAATTTATACAAATACAAAGCCTTCAACTAACCTTTGGACTTCAAATTCAAAGCCTTCAACTCATCTTTGGATATGGAAAAACTATTTTTCCTATCTATGCATTTTGAGGTAACTTTTGATTGACTATAGAAAATTTTAGGGGTTGAGTTAATTTTCTATATTTAAAAAAAAAATTAGTTGATTATAATTTTGTAAAATAATTTTACTTTATAAATCACAAAAAAAATTTATAAAAACTTATTAAAAATTTAAATATTTTAAAAAAAATATCATCTAACATTCTAAAATTTACACATCAAAAACTACTAAAATTGATCAATATTTAGAAACTTAAAAAAAAATCATTCTTAAAATTTTCCAAGCATAAAATGATAAACTACTCTTATTAACATTTTTTCACTCATTGACACCCTTATTACCCTTATTTAAAAAGTCAAAGAATTTACTCTTATTAATGTCAGCAACCTTGATGTACTTAGCCACCCTTTAATGGGTTCATTCATTAATGTGAGTAATCTTGATGTATTCATGTGGGTTGATTAAGGCTTCTCATAGACTTTAGTTTTGATGTCCTCACGATTATGTCAACGCGTCCCTTGCCTCCACGTAGGCTCACACTAAAAAAATGGAATGTGGTGCGGCTTGCCTCTTTTTAGTGTGATAACTTGCACCACACGCTTGTATTAGTTATAGATTTGCGATTAGGACTAGCATACCATTGAAAAAGATGGAACATGGACAAATTAATTGACTTGCGTTATTAAGTTTTTGATGGTGTTAGAAACCGACTATGTTGTTTTAGTCCTTTTGTTTATAAGGACTATGTTGAGAAAACGTTTTTATTTATAATAATTTGAAATATAAGTTATAAATCATGATTCTGATTGTAATTTACATGTGAAAGCGTCTTATAAATGTTTTAATTTTAATTTTAATTTTTTTAATTATTTAATTTTGTTGATTTAAAATTTGGTAAAAATATATATAAGAATAATAAATTTGAGTTGTTAAATATGTATATATTAAGTATTTTAGAAAATTGTATGATGTTGAATATATTTTATTTCAAATTATGAAAAATAGAGATTTTATTAAAAAATGTATTATTAGATTTCAGTGTGTTAATAAGGTCATTTAAGATATTTATATTAGAAATTCTTCAATTATTTCACTTTTATGAAAACTTGCAATGTCGCTAATAATAAAAAATTTCATTAATTAAAAAAAACATAAAACAATAAAATATCACGATATATAAATTGATATTAATCTTTTTATATTATCATTTTATATTTAAAAAATATGATTATTAATAATAATTACTACTCATAAATAATAAATAAATAAATAAATAAAACTTAAAGTTTTATTCCATGTTTTAAGTTTGATGAAACCGAGACAAAGATAGAAGTAACCTCTTTACAATATTTTGTTTGCTCTATAAGCAAAATAGCCAAAGGCACATTATGAGGCTTTACACCTAAGCCTCATAATGTGTCATCATTTACATTTTGGTATGATGGGTCATCCATCACTCTAATTCATTTTATTTTTTAAAATAAAATAATAAAACTTCATCATGAAAATGAGCTAAACCTCCTCATAACTTTTTTAGTGTGTAATATGTATATCTATATATATATAAGTGTTGGTTTTTTTTAGTATTAAATTTTTTATATAAAAAGAAATATAAATTTATATTGTTTTATTATGAAAAACCTTAATTCTAGGAAAAAGGAAGCTAATAAAATATTCTAATAGTATTTCTTAGCCAAACCCAACTAAGCTAGACAAGTGAGTCTTCACCGCTCACATCCCTAGTACCCTTATAATGGACTCTTTCCAACAATTTTAAAGCTTCACTACATGCAATTCACATGCACAAAACCATGGGTAACAAGAACCATATGCCCAAAAACAACCATTGTTGACTAAGTAACTTCAATTATTTCACCTAGTCAAGTTTACCTAATAACCCCCCTTAAAACTTAACTCGGGTTTCCCTTGATCAAATCCAAACAAACCAACCAAGTGAGCCAACACCGCTCACCTTTAGGCCCTACCTCCCTCAGATTTTTTATGTAGGGTATGTGGTAATCCAACATGCCACACTATCATCTAATCTAACTCCAGAATTTAATTCATAATTTCTCGGGGGTACACATGTCTTACTAGGTCCTATAATTGTATGCCCATTTACAAGTAAATTTTTTTCAACTCTATCACAATTATATATATATATATATATATATATATATATATATATATAATTGTTGTTATTTCAATACACAACCAACATATCTCTCTTCCATAGGCCGCCTATTTCACCACTCAAAATTTTTTATTCATAGTAAGAAGCAAACCATGAACAATGTACTCCACATAGCAGTCTCTTTAAATCTACAAGCTCATTCCTCATGCAGGTTGATTCTCTCGCAAAATTATTGAAATAATCATGGCTACAATGCTTAGCTCCAAACCAAACAATGGTAAATTTTGAGACTGGAAGGGCCTTCCGACACACTATTTTCATGCTTGATTCCAACCAACATATCGTGTACCCATTGGAACATCCATTTTATTGCCACACAGGATATCTTCTACAATCATAAAACCCTTGCTAACTACTAATTTCCACATAAATTGCTCTCTTTTCACGTAGCACTTATATCTTTCTATAATGTGATTGGGCATATACCACTATCTAGTAGCCCACAACCTACAAAGACTCTATTTGAAACACCATCACATATTTATGACTAGAACCTTGAATTCCTCATGACCTCTACAACTCTTAAGCCTCCAACCAATGGCAACTTGATCCGTAAACTACCGTGGATATTCCACTCGACAACTTGTCTCAATAGATATGATAAAAATATATTTAAAAATCTGAAATTTGCATTATTAGGGTTTGTTTCTCTTTATATTTCTAGATCTGTAAATTACTATTAATTGTATATGCATGAAAATTAGAATTTATTCATAAAATGGAGAATAAAGAAATAAAAACTCACAAACACATTTGACACAAGATATATCTCGGGAAACCCTTTTGGGAGAAAACCTAGATGGAAGGTAAGGTTGCTCTTCTTTCTTTCTCTGAATAGAAAATGACTATGAATATAAAGAAGTAAGGCTTGTGGTCCATGGACTACTACAATGAAAAAATACTCTCTTTGTGCTCTCTCCCTATCCCTCTTGTCTATTCTACTCATTTATGGAACAAGTGCATTAAAAAGGAATGAAACCCCTTTTCTTCCTAGTGGCCCGGTTATAACACATCTCGATAACCTACTAGTGGCTAGGTTTTACCCCCTCAACTCTTAACCATAGTTGCAATGTCGACTCTTTTAGAGTCTTATTCATCATAATCACATGTATAGCCCCTTTTCTATGAATAATGGGGGCTGAAGTGGCATCCTCTCGAATTATGGTGGTGAAAATAGGAAATTCAACTTCTGAGTGGCATAAATTTTGTATAAGGACTTTGATTAAGGCGATTCCCATGTCGTTGGAAAGGTATTTGTGTGTATAATATTAAATAAAGGTGCAACGTTAAACCATCAAAGTTTTACCCCCAAAAATATCATTTGATGCCTCAAAATGCTACCAAAAGGTTTTAAACCTTAATTTGTCAGACTGGGTCCCACTGATAAAACTAGTCTTATGAGTTAGTTCCTCCACCTTTTCCATCCTAAAAGCATTGAGATGGATGGAAAACAATATAATGATCCAACCTAGATCACAACAATTGCCTTTGATTCCTCTTGCTGGTTTCTTTCTCTTGTCAATTGTCTTCTCTTACCTGAAGTTGGCACAACCAACACAATGTCAACATTAACAATAATATCATTTGTATCTCCTCTTTTTGGATTTTTGGAATGACAATATTCAATACTTCATTTTTAAATTCAATCTTTGATCGTATTAACACCAAGCATATCAGCTAACACCTTCATGAAACTAATAACCTAGTTATAGTATAAGTTGATAAATTTTTACCAAAGGGAAATATAGATTTACCAGCAAGAAAACAAAAATCATAAACACATAATGTTTATCCTAGAAAACCTCAATTTGGAGAAAAAACAGGTAATGAAATATCTATTATTCCTTGACCAAACGAGGCCAAGTCGATCAAGTGAGCCTTCATCACTCACATCCATGGCACCCTTACAGTGGAGTATTTCCAAGCCTTTTAAGGGCTTCATTACATGCAATCCATGGGCACAAAACCATGGGAAACTAAAACCATGTACCCAAAACCAACATTGTTGACCAAGTAACTTTGACTCTTTCACCTAGTCAAGCTCACCTAACACCTAGGAGTATAGGTGCAAGCCAAAGGGCCTATACTAGAGTAATAATAATGGAAGTAATTCAATGTAGGATGGAATAAGTCCACTATATTATTATATAATGCCCACTATGTCAATTAATATTGAATAAATATATTGTGGCCTCATTAAAGAAGGCCCATTAGGTAGGGTCTATTAACTAGTTATAACTAAAGAATGAAGTCCTCTTTATGAGATATGTGGAGTTTATTATATATGTAGCTTAGCTTATTATGAATTTTCCCTCTTGAAGAGGCTAGTAAACATGAGTGGATTCCTAAAAAGGATCAATTGCAAGGTGTTTCCCTACCTTAAGGTTTTTAATATTAATAAAGTGTGGATAATTTCTATCTTATTCTTGGATATATTGTATGTGATAGTATTTTTATATCTAAGGTACATAAAAAGTGGTATTAGAGCTATTTCTTAGGCTTGAAGAATATTTTCTCCTCTTACTTTTCAAATCTTCAAAGGAAAAAGGAAGGATGTGAGTTATAGACCAATTCATGTAGTTTTTTGTGCTGAATTTGATAAAACTACTTATAGATATGTGCTCCTCTTAGAAAAAATCCCATCCATCTTGACATGTAGTTAGTCTTAGATAAAAACCAATTAGTATTTGAAATTCCCATAGGTTTCCCATCCTCCAATGGTGCACACGATCATTTTGTTCCATTCATATCAAGTAGCTCAGACCAAATGTATGCCATTATTACCACCCATTTGCAAACAAAAAGAAAATGAATTTGAAAATTTTTCTCACAAATTGTTAGATGTTGGTTCCATTCACCTTAGTATGAGCCCTTTTTCATCCCCAGTTTTCATGGTACTAAAAAAGGAAGGCACTCGGTGCATGTGTCCTGAGTTTCACAGTGTCAATCAAATAACCATCAAGATAAGTTCCCCATTCTATTCATTGATGATATTTTGGATGAGTTGTAAAGCACTTAATTTTTTACTAATCTTGATCCCCATTCCAACTATCACAAAATTCATATGAACAAAGTCAATAATATCAAAATAACTTTCTACACTTATGTAGGCCATTCAACATTCTTGGTGATTCCTTTTATCCTTTATAATGCATTTTCCATCTTCTAGAGTCTCATGAACCACATCTTTAAGCCTTTTCTATGTCATTTTATCCTTGTATATTTTTATGACATCTTAATTTAAAGTAAAAATTGGCATGCCTAGCCCATGAGGCATAGAATAGACAGTGGTGTTGTAATATTCCCAAATGGGGAAGCAACAATATTTGAACACAATAATGGAAATAGCAGTGAACAAATCAACACACCATGATATGAGACAAATGTACAACCATCTTATTAAACATATTAGCAAATAAGAGGCACAAGATCTTGAGGATCTAGTCACTCAAGCAATACAAAACAAGCCTCCTCTAAGCAAATATGTCAATGCATGTAAAAAAAATATTACCATACAAGTGCCATGAGCCATGACAGTGCAGTTTTAGGGCATAAATGATATATCAATATGGATTTGTTGTGATATAGCTCAAACAATGCCGGGAACAGAGATATAGGCTCCCAAGCACACTTCTAAGATAACCCGGGAAGGGTTTCCTGAAATATATAAAAATGCAGAAATAAAAATATGGCCCTAGGGTTGAATAATATCTACAAATGGATAGATTACAGGAGGTGATGTGGAAATATATGAAATCTCCTCCTATATATTCTCCAAATGAGAGGCTGATCCCCTCACTGAAAATCTATCTCCCCCAACTAGGGCTTCAACCCTTCACTGCAACTGCACACTAAAATAACGCAGTTCCTTCAGAAAACTGTGTTGTAACTGATAGCAGTACCTTAGCCTGATGTTGGATAATTAAATAAAGCTCAGGGGTTCTCTTTGCTGGTCTCCCAATGGAAGGAAACTTTCCTCTAACTGAAATCAAGCAAGGAAGTGACCCAAATCAACTCTTCACTGCTGCACCCTGCAACGTAACACAATACTCTGTAGAAACCGCGTTGTACAAAAAATATGTAGCTTGGCTTGATGCCAGATAATTTACAAGGTAACGCAATACTCTCCCAAGAGGCCTCTCAAGGAAAGAGGTGGGATTCCTAGCCGGGAACACCCTGTGCTAAACATCACTGCAATCTTAGCTAAACAACTGAAGAGAGAAACTAGTCTAAATAGACCATATACAAAATAATAATCTCAAAACATAACCCCATATGGTTTCCATCCTCTTCCTTAAATAAGTGATGAGCTTCCTTACCCTTGGGCCCACTCAATTAGGTCACCACCTCCATGCATTCAATCTCCCTCCAAAACTGCGCTGTCCCACCATGAATGCCACTCTTGCATAACAACGTTGTTTGATTTGGTCAAAGTTGACCCAGTCTTCATGCTCCAACCCCTTTTCACACCTAAGGGTTTTCAATTCAACTTTTAGATGACCTCCATTCATACTAGGAGTGTCTTTCATTCCTACTAAGGAGATTTATGGGTCTCCATACCCTCTTATTCCTCTAGCTAAGAGTAAAATCAAAATTTAATATTCCAATTAGTTGTGTGCTAATTTAGGAATATTATAGTCCTCCCCTCCCAAAGGTTGCTTTTCCTCAAGAAACTACAAGAATAGAACTGAAGAGCCTCTCCTCTTCCTCCTGTAGCATCCTCATATGATAAGTTCCTCGAACAAACAAGATTCTCTCTCATCAATATGTCCTCAAGCTGCTCCTCCCAAGTGTATAAGTATACCTTTGGTGAAAAGTCCAAATGGCTCTCATCATGAAAAAGTGGGATATCCATGGAAGAAAATATACGTGGTCTAGAGGCCTTCTTGAGGCATGGAATTTGAAATATATTGGGAACCATCATTCCCATGTGAAGCTTCCATCTGTTGATCAGGGGTTGTAAATGATGTCAACCCAAGCCATTGCATGGGAATTTTGACCTACCAAATTACTATATTCTAGGTCAAGAATTATTTTTATGGTTTCTGCTTGTCGAGATGTTTCCGTTGATATATGGCATGCCACGTAATTCTTCATGGTTTGAGAGATATTCATGTTTGAAGTTTGTGACCCCAGTTAGTGGGCTAAAAGCCCATGGGGTTGTGGAATTGGTCATTGAAAAGTCAATAATTAATAATTTTTAAGCTCCTAAAATCCCTCCCACGTTCACTTGTTGAAGCCCCTCTCAACCTAAGCATTTATATAAATTGTGATCCTCATATCCTCCTTATGTAGAGATTTCGCTATTTGAAACAGGTCATTGTGGAATTTTCACTCTAACTTTTTTTCTACAAAGGTTCAGAAGCTGAAATTTTTATGAGGCGAAGCCCAACTCCCGAGGAAGCGCCTGTAAATTTTTTAGATCAAGGTGCACAATTTTCGGAGATATGATCTGTCGAAGTCAGTGTTTTTTAAGGCTCCTGAAATTCATCTCAAAGAAGTGACCTTGGGAAAATAATCATAACTCTCTCTCTGAGTATCGGATTGGAATCTATAAAAAATGGCATATATTGCATGGGCTATAGTTTTTGTTATATCAATTTCAGAGCCTAATGAAGAAATAATGACACGTGGCACGTCGTACAATCGCTCTATTGAAACAATCCATAATTAGGGCATTGTGAGAGATTGGGCATAACTCTCTCTTCAAGAATCCAAATTGGGCTAGACCTGTGGCATTGGAAAGAAGAATCAAAGGGCTACTACAGGGCCAAAAATCACATATTGGGGATGTTAAATAATAGAAATACACCAGATTCAATATCGAGCTCCTAGAAGACAAGAAAAATCTAGATCATGTGTTGTCAAAAGATGCAAAGGACCAGACTTTCTAGGGTAGCAAAGCAAAGAAAGGTGCAGCAGAGGGTAGCATGACAAGAGCAGCAACCAAGGTGCAGAGCAATAGCAAGAATTTCACCACATGAAGTCTTCAAGTGGGCAGCACCGCATACAATCATTGTAAAGGTACCATTATACTAAGTCATTGTAAATGCATCATTGTAAAAATTGTGCAAGTGTCTATCTGCCAAGAGTTGAAGAGGTAGTGTCGGGAGGTCTAGGATCATCATTAGGTGGTTGTGTCATAGTTGGGGTTATGTTCTAGTCTGTCTTCTTCTTCTACATCATTTTATATCATCGTAAAGTGGACCATTTCCTTGGTACGAGAGTCCATTCTTGTTTTATTTTTCTATAGGGTGGTAGGGTGGTGCTAGGGTGAGTTGTAGCTCATTGGGTGTTAGGGCATCCGTTCAGTTGACTACTGAAAAATCTCGAGCATTGGAGAGTCCATCCAGTGGGAGCTGGAGAAGAATTATTTTCTAGATTCTAGGAAGTTGGAGCTTTATTTTCAATTAGAGTTGAATATTAAAGAATTATTAGAAAAACATTTGGTGGTTTTTGTCCCGGAGTAGGTTTCCACCTTAAAAACTGTGTGCATTTGTGTTCCTTTTTTTTACTACTATCATTGTAAAAACACTGATAATAATTGAAGATTAACTAATGCTCTAATTGAAAGGAATACTGATTCACACCCCCCCCCCCCTCTCAGTATTTCCAACACCATCCCCAAGCTATCATCCATACAAAATGAGTCACCCTCCAAAATGGTAACTCATAGAAATATTCCTCCACCTTAGGCTCCGGCAAAAAAGGTGGGCTGCATTGTTGAACTTGATAGACCAAATGGCCTATCCCACGCTGTCTCTCTCTCCAATTATGGAAAGTGTAGAGCTGCTACTGATATTGGGTTGCAATAATGTTGCCCTCAAGATACAAAAGGACAAATGGATCTCCAATGACCCCTCCTCTAGTTTAGTTGGACCCACACCCTAAACGGGATCCCCATTCTAAACGGTTTAGAGTCTAGTTGGGACTTTTTACCAGAGAGATCCCCTACTGTTGGCGAGACATTTTTTCCCGTCAACATGACCTTAGACCAATTAATATGCACTTTTGTGGCTCCTTGTGTGGAAATAAAACATCAAGTGGGATAATTTTGGGTATGTGTTATATTCTTTCCATGACTAGACCCATGTGGCTTTACATTTCGCCATGCACAACAAGGGGACAACAACCCCCCTGCACAAGGTCTGTTGTAGCGTCCCGAGAAAAAAAAAGGTTATGCATACCCAATTAATTTTGGGTAAACCCAAGGATGGGGGGAGAGCCCAAAGATGGTGGGTCGACCCACCCATGGTTTTGTGCATGGTTTTGCGCATGATGGTTTTGCCCATGGTATTTTGTAGATTCAGTCAAGGGAACTATGGTTATGTTCCAATCCAGGGTTGATGGATTTGGGTTTATGAATGCTTTGGAATGTATATAATTTATTATAACACTGAAAATAATATAATGAAAAAATCAATCTGGTTTTCCCGATTTTGGGTTCGAGGAGAAAATCTCTGTGTATATTTTTTCTTTTCTCGCCGTTGCATATTTTTTTGTTTTAAAGAATTCATTTGTAGGTAATTTTTGTCCAGTGCATTTTTCGATTTCTCATTTTCCCATTTATTTATATTTTTACATTAGTTACACCTATGAATCATTAATTCTTAGAATGTATTTTACCATTTTTTTTAATGGGGATTTTAAGAGGTGATTTTCTATATTCTCTTTTCTATTAAAGAAAATATTATATTTTATATAAGAAATATGTATGTTTTCGTTTTTGAAGGATTTTTACGTAATAAAGCTCAAAGTCATTACAATAATTACTTACTATGAATTCAAACATGTGACATGAAATAATTGAATCTATGTGGGGAGGATAACAACATTTCTCCTTTTACTCAAACTACATCCAATCGATAATGATATTTTAAAGTTAATCTGTCATTTTCATAGTTTATATAATAAAAGTATTAAAACCATAAATATGGATAAAGATCAGTTAAATGGATGATCATATATAAAATATTTAATAGTTATATAGGATAACAAAGTTTTTGTTTTGTGTGACATTTTTCTATATGTTAAAATAATAATTTTTTATAATTAAATCTAGAAATGTAATGATAATATCTAAATTATGAACTAAGTCTATTTAATTAGATATGGTCCCTTTGTTTCATATCAAAGGCTAGTTGCGTCATTGTCTTTATTATCAACCACCTACTTCTTGCCTGTGTATTTTCCTCATCTAACATTATCGTACCTCACACTAGATCCTCCTAAAATGTTGATTCATAATCTCCTTTATTTCAATTTGATATATCCTTGTTCTATAAGTATGTTACATAATGTAGGAAAAGTGTTACTCAGTTTTTACTTTCGTGTTTATACATATTCAATGGAACCTTTGCCCTATGATTCCTAAGGTTGTTCCCAATTTCTTATTTTACTTTTCAATCTTTGTGAGTTAGATTTTAATTGCATTATTATCATTTTTTCACACTATGGGGTGTTATACTTCAAGTTGTTATACACTATGATATCCTCTTATGCTCTATATAATAATATTGTTTCCTTCGAGTGTACATTTTATTTTCCTTTGACATTCTCGTACACAAACTTTTTGGAGATTTTTATCTATTAGAGACATTTTGTCAGGGATTGACAAGGTGGGAGTAGAGACACTACCCAATTGGTTGAGGTAGGTGCAGAAGGTTGTGATGAAATATTTCAAAGTTAGATGATAGTTGTTGATTCAATGGAAAGGTTGGCGAATTGTTAGTATTTTTCATATGCAAGTTGGGATGCTTTGGGTGTGTTATCTCAGTTTAGGTTCAGAATATTAAGTTAAAAATTTTAATTATTTAAAAAAAAATTAGGATGCTAATAGTTGGATTGTCAATGCGAATTTCGAAATGTTGAATAAAGGCGCTGACAGTAACTGGACTATCAACGCCAATTTAAAAATTGTGGAATAAAGTTGCAGACAGTTGGATTATAAATGTCAAGATAAAATCACTGGAATCTCACACATAAGCAAAGGAACCAGCACCAAGACAAGTGAGTGCTAAAAATTAATATGTCAACGACAAAGCTTTGTCTTACTCTTTTTTTTCCTGTAAAACACAGTATCTTTGG
Organism: Pinus albicaulis; assembly: GCA_034641835.2. Taxonomy (NCBI): domain Eukaryota; kingdom Viridiplantae; phylum Streptophyta; class Pinopsida; order Pinales; family Pinaceae; genus Pinus; species Pinus albicaulis. Next base: position 371,946,950 of record CM076573.1, on the reverse strand, counting down.
ACGCAATTTCTGAATAGTTGGAAATGAATTTTTGAGAACAAAAAAGGTTTTTGTTGGGAACAAATCCATTAAGAAAAACGTCTTTTAATTTTTACATAGTTGTCACGGCTTGAGAGTTTTTAATGGATGTTTGAAGCCTATTTTTTAGGAATTCTCCAGAATTAATTGTTTCTATATTTATAAAAATGTCTAATCAACTTTCAGTTGGAGATCCACCTCATCAACTCAACTTGGGAATCATATCTTACTATCTCCTTGATTGTTTCAAACAAAAAAATAAATATGGATGGGGAGGTTTTCAAATCCATTTCTTTTGGATCTTTATTTCTATTTTATATTTTAGATATTTTGTAATAAAGGTTTCCCAAAATTATGGATCTTAAAATTGTTGTAATTTTTGTATAAATGAGATGGAAAAGTAGAGAGAGGGGATGGAATTTTTTGGAGAAAAACTTCTTGTTTACTCTTGTGTGTGATCATATATTACTATATAGCAGTGTATGTGAGCAGTGGTAAAAATTCATGTGTTTATGACTCCTTGTATGTTTTCTAAGTTTTATATCTTCTTCAATATTTGGATACGAGGTTGTTGAGTTGGAATCCATACTTGTGTGCCCCATATTCATTTATTCTAGTATTTATTACCTATTTTTCATCCAAATATTCTATTAATTACTCATGATACTATGTCATTGTGGTGTTTTGTGTTGAAAATGCAACAAGAAAGTCTCAAATTTGATTTTTCCTTAAATAAAATTGAGGAAATTCGAAATTCCACATCAATAGACAACTTGGAGGAGTTAACTGAGGTGACATGGAGGCTCTTGTCACTCATTTAAGAACACTCACTTTGAGTTAATGTGTTGAAGTTTAGTTTACTTGAGTTGATTCCTAAAATATAGGAGTCTAGCTCAGTTGATTCGAGCTAGGGGCATTAAGTTCAGTTTTGTGCAGTGGGTTCCTAAGTTTTAGGAGCCTAGGTGGAGTTAATTTCAATTGTAGCAATTTAATTCAGTTAAATTGGGTTATGGTCGATTAAGTTATTTTTTACTGTTGGAGGAATTAGTGGAAGGTCAAGTTGTGATAGTGGAACTTCAACCACACTCAGTGATCATCTAGATAACTAACCCATCAACCTAAATTAGCTCATGCATGCAGAGAATTCGAATTTCCCAGTTGTGGTGGAGTTTCCAAGGCAGTGTAGGATTAATTATATACTAGATTGAGTGTATAGTTCATTGTATTGGTCAGGTGATCAATCCTAGTGTGGTGGTGGATTTGACGCACAGGTGTACGAAATCGCACCAATTTAAGGGTTGTGGTCTACCCCTATAAACTATTGGTCACATGCAAAAAGTGGTGGATCTCATAAGCATATAATCTAGAGGAAACAATATGCGAATGTATGCACAAAGTAAACTAAAAACTAAAACACAAATATAGAGAAGCTATTGAAGAGAGTCAAAACAATAATAATGCAAACGATGGCTCAAAGGCCTCTTCCTATTAAACGTTTGAAATGGAGAAGAAATTTTACCCCCTTACCAAAGGGCCCCTAGGAAATGGCTCTAGGTCCTGATGCAAGGATGTTGGTTTCCAAGCTCTGCCTCTAATGCAGTATCCCTCTCTCTCCGTTGTGATGGACTAGGATTGTTGGGTGGCCAACAATCGAGTCCCCTCTATATCCAACTCTAGGTCACACACTGCTGGTATTGCTTGGGAAATTCTAGCCAGCATAACAATGTGATCACCATTTCTTCATCTCTTGGTGGCTTTATATAGGGGATTTCAAATCCTCCTTCCCTCCCTTGGTACATGATGGATGGTGACCCAAGGGAGATGTATGATTCCACTATGTGCTCCAAATGTTCCTTTGTGTGCTCACATAGTGTCTAAGGAGGTGTTGGTGGCTTTCCTTAGGCGGCTTCATATAAGGAGTAACTTTCCTTTGCTTTGTGTGGTCCCAGAAAGTGACATTTTTCCATTTCCAAGAATGCGCGCTTATCGAGAAAAAAGGCGTGCAAAAGGCACTCTTCTCGAAGGATTAAGCGCACAATTTAGCATTTAAGACTAGTTCAAATCTAATTTTCTAAAAACCTTAGAGATTTTAAATACTTCTTGATTCCATAATGTATTCCTGCCCTATAAATCCTTGGGCTTGACATTAATTAATGTCATCATCTGATGTATGATTTTCCAGTGTTAACAGTTTCCCACTAATGTGTGAGGTCTAAGAAGGACTGTATAGCCGAAATACATTATGGTTTCTTTTCTGTATCGTGCGGAGAGAGAGAGAGAGGCCTGCGTGAATCTTGGAATTGACAACACCTTGCACCATTTCCGAGATGACCATGGCCTAAGGGACCCCTGCAAAAAAACAAAATCTACAACATATATACAAAATTTCAACGAGGCAGCATGTTCCATGCTCATGATGCTATGGCTAGTTAAACATAATTGACAGATACATGTGTTGTTTATGTCACTACCGTGGTAGTGATGTTGGCGGTTGTTGACAACAACTGCTGACGCCCTCAGGAGCGTTTTTTCTTTGACGATAGGTGGAATGTGGTACCCATATGCGTAAACAGCTTGGTATGGCATCTAGCTACACAATGTATGCATATGTACTGGCTGGGACCTTCCCCTGTAAGCATTGTTGAAAAATATGCTTATGGAGGCACGGGTCTTCGATGGATCTTAATCAAAGTGAAATGGTTGTAAGGTACGATACCATCTTGACATGAAAGCTTTTTTCATAGTCAAATTTTAGGAGGATCGATGAAATCTGTGGACAATGATGTCTCCCACAATGCCACCTGAGGATACCCCTTTGCATGGGGAGGGGTGATTCAAGGTACCGTTTCCTTTTTGGAAAAGAGGTGTCGAGGTCGACAAAAAGGAAGCCTTAATCGAACCATGGGTCACCGACCTGAGGGGTCGAGGACCTAGATGTGATGGTTTTAACATAGGCATGTTGGTGAGAGGTGACTAAAAACGGATGATGGGGATTCAATGGCCCAAGGTCAGAGTATACTTTAGCAGCTTGGCGGCAGTCATAGTTATTTCTGAAGGAAAAATCCCTGGAGTTGGTAGGACTTCCAAGGCAAGTGTGAAACGGCTATGAATGTCGTGATGGTGCATGCGTGGGGTGAGATACTCTGACCAAGGGGAATGAGGGACTTCTGCCATGGGGGAAAAGATGAAATATGAGGGCGAAGCAGCAAAGTGCATCACTTGCAGTCTTTGTACACTTACCAAAAGAATAAAATAATGAGGTTTGGTTTGTAAAAAACACAGAGATGTGTACCCCAAAACATGAAAGGGTTCACTCAATGAAGGTGTGAGGATGGTGTTTTTCTGGGGGTGGGGGTACTATTAGTTGGTCTCATGTGCAGGGTTGATGAAGCGGATGAAGAAGTATCACAGATGGGATAATGCTGATGGACGTATGGTGGGCCAAATGCTATGTGCGGAGGTGCGCTTTCACTCTGCTTGTACAACCTGATCATCCGGGATGGGGGTTTGAGTTTGAATGGTAAAATTAACCTTATGCATGATGAATGGATGGGCACGAGGTGCTTCCCAAACTGAAATGGTATGGCCAACTTGTGCTATGATATATGGTCTACTTTGGGTGACGAGCACCATGGAGGGGAGGCTTTACTAACAAACGCGGAAGTTTTATCATGTGCAGGGTGAGGTGATGATAAACCCAGTCGGGTATGAGGACCCTATGGTTTATTTTTTATGGAGAAATGATGTCAGGATATGCAAAGTTTTCTAGGACTCTATCATGCTGGGGGTAGAATGATACCTGCTCCAGAAGCTTTAGTGGATGGTGTTGTAAGTAGTTTGCGGGTTCCTCCTGCAAAAACAACTACCTCAAGTGAAAGCATCTTCTTTTCATCAAACATTATTGAAATGCATGAGCTTTAAAAAAGGAAGATGGGAGGGTGTATACCTGCCGACGCTGAAAATTTATTTTTTCCTGGAAAGCGAATGTGTGGCACCGCTTTCGCTCGTCATGGCATACTGATGATGGTGCAACTTACGGTTTATGAAATGGACCTTCTGATCTCCTGTTATCGACCTCCTAAGTTCTGGAAAAGGGCGATAAATATGGGATTATGGCCCTAATCCTATTCATTTGTACTTGTTTATTTTTGGGAGATCAAAGGTGCTTCCAGAGCCTTTCTTGCCGTTGCAGTTAGCCCGTGTACTAGGGACTAGCAATATTATGCCGAGGTAACTTTCATGATGTCCTGCATTGTAATTTCTTCAGTTTGAGGGTGCCGAGGGTCGTACAAATTAGGTTTGTACGGCCTCTAAGTGACTTTTTTCCTTAGATTACGCGGGCGATCTAAGAAAAAGAGCGCCTCCTTTGCGCGCAATTCTGGGGGACAAGCACTCGAGGGCGCATTGTTCCCTTATTTTTTTGCCCAAAGGCATGCTTTTGTAGAATACAGGTGCGTGAGGGTGCGCCTGTCTGAGGAACAGGCATGCAAAGGCCATGATGATAGAAAATTTTGATTTTTTGTCTATTTTTGATGTTTTTCTCTATACTTATGGGTGCTTGTGTTGCTAGCAGGTTGGTGTGGAGAGAGCGGGATTGGCCCAAGATCTGGGCCGCTCTGGCTGCTGATGCTGGGGTGCGTCGTTAGTTGGCCGCATGGGACCTTCTGAAATTTGCTGAGAATGAGTTCCTGCAGTCGCAAGACCGTTTATTATGTTACATTATACAAAATTGGTGCAGGAGGCACAACATGTTCATGTTGTGGGGGAAGAACCTGGTGATCTGTCCTGAGACAGATATCTATTTTGTGACCGGGTTGTTGCCTCAGGGGGAGGCTTTGAGATACCCACTCTCCTCTGGGAGAGTGAACCTGGATAGATTCCGGAGGCGCCATTGTGGAGGGGCGCCTCTTACCGAGGGATGCATCAGCATTTCATCAGTGACAGATGTGGTAGAGCAGTGTGCTCTGGCAGTGATTGTATGATTGGTGGGGTCATTTGGTCCACATCGGGCGTCTGGCCCGCAGGTTGGAGTTTTTCGCTAGTTGAGGTCCAGGCATTCCTTTTACTTCGCCCGATTTTTCTTTGATGGTATGGTGTCACAATTGAACAAGGTCCAACGTGGATCAAATTCTTTTGTGTACGCCAGTATCTTATACAACATCATGTATGAACGGGTGGTGTTGATGAGGTGGGTGGTGGCGGTGCCCATTGGGGGGCCACGGGAGCTACGGATGAGGAGGTGGGCTCTGGTGATGCCACGGGGTGGTGGTGGCACGGTGGGGCATTATTGGAATGCCACGACAGAAGCCTGGTTTGAGGCCAACCCATAGATGTTCTTGCCATACCCGTATGTGGGGATGGACTTCCAAGGTGACCCAGACATGGGTCTCTCTTTGGTTATGTTTGGGGGCCTGCAAGTATGTGTTATATTTTTTCTACATTTGTTTGAGTATTTATGTACTTATGTGTTTTTTTATTGACACTGACATTATTTCGATTACTCGTGTAGATTTTGGCGTGGTAGGTCGCCCCTTGCCTGACTGGTGGGTCACGACCCTCTACTACGACCTCGAGGTGGTCAGGGGGGAGGTGGTGCAACTGGACCGGGTGGTGGTGCCGGTGGACCTAGCAGAGATGGTGCTGGCCCTTCTGGTGAGGGAAATAGCTCGAATACAACAGAGGTTGCGGTCGAGCGAGCTCGTGCTGATGCGGCTTAGGCTCGCAATACAGTACTGATAGCTCAAGTGGCCGCTCTTGACGACTTCCGGGGTTGATTGGACCGCTTGACCCAGGGTATGCCTGCTCGAGGTTTCATGGACGACTTAGAGGAGGTTTGGTTAAAGACGGTGATGGCCCGCAAGAGGGATTATCGACCCACTCTACGTCGTGTGGCGATCTCGATGGCGACAGCAGCTCCGGTGGTGGTACTAGGAGCAATGGTGGGTCCAGGTGCTCGTCTTGAGGGGGCACCCCCCTAGAGTATTTTGTACATAGGGAAAGCACCCGTTATGAGGATGCTTCCCTTATTTTTGATGACTTTTGTATATTTGGGCTAGCTAGTGGGCCAGTGACACTATTTTTGTACTCATATACACATATTATATATATATATATATATATGAGAGATGTTTTTGCGGCTTTACATGATGTATTACCTATTTTGGTTTATGTGTTATGTTATGCTGATGGATGCCTATATTTTTGGTTTTTTATGTATGATAGTTTATTTGAGATGCATTCCAGTCTAGGATATTGTTAGCTATGCAATCAGCTGTTTGGTTTTGATTTCTTGATACATGTGAAAATGTAATGTAATCAAATTGTCTACTTAATCTTTTGGCATGCAAATATTTTCTAAACAGGTGTGTGTCTCTGGTCTCAAATGTTTGGTTTCGCTGTGATACTACTAACTGGGAATCGAGGTAGATATGCATACGGCGAATGCCCTGATGGAGGGCATCGCACATAAGCCTAATGACAGCGTCATATTCTGCCTGATTTTTTGTTGTTGAACTGATACACATGCCATTTGAACATAGTGGTGATCGGTCAGGGTGGTAAGTGACCCAGGCATCAGTGGCTAAATTTTGAGACCATCTTGATGCTCCATCAGCAAATCGGAAATATGGTTTTTTTTGGTGATCCATGGTGATACTTTGAGCACTTTTAACTAAGTCTTTGGGTCAAAAATTTTGAGTGGGTGGTTTTTTGTGTACTCTCAATCTAGTGGAAGGGTCATTGGGGCCCTTATGGGTAGAACTTCTTGAGGTAAAGGCCGTTGACGGGTTTAGTGAGGCCAATCCTGTCTGGTTCCTTCAAGATGTATGCCCCCTGTCAGAGGCAGTGTTTGATGATGTAGGGTCCTTTCCACTAGGTTTCGAACTTTCCTGGCCCTAAGACCTCTTTTTTGACCTCATAGCGGAGGACTAATTCTCCCTCGGTGAACGAGAGAGGGGTGATGTGGCAATCGAAATACGCTTTCACCCTTTTCTTGTGGGCCTCGTTGTGCTGCAGCGACTGTCGTCGATTTTCGTCGACAAGCTCTAGTTGTACTAGGCGCTGCTCTAGAGGTTGAGGGTCATTGAGGAGTTCAATGGCGGCATGAAAATTGGGGATCTTGCGAAAATCAACGCAAAGGCGCAAGGTACCTTGGTTTTTTGTGACAGGAATATGATGGAAATCCTGGGACGAGGGTGAGGTAGTAATCCTATAGCCAATATAAGCGGATACAAATCATATGTGGTGAATTGTATCATCGGCGTTTGGCAGGGGAAGAATCTTTGTAATGGGATTCTGTATGGGCTCAAAGTTAGGTTCCCCACTGGGATAGTCGATTTTCGATAAGTGGAAATTGTGCCTGCCACTGAGGTGCCTAAATGTTTCCATTAGCGAGCGTGTCTCTGGTGCATGATTTAGGCAAGTGCAGATGGTGCGTGGTGTTACTGAGCCAACGAAGTAGATATTATGTGATTCTATGCTACTCGTTGTTCCTAATGTGGAGGCTTGGAAAGGGTCAAACATAGACGTGGTTGTCTTCTGTTTCCATTTCTGTGTCGTTGGCTTAGACTTGTCTTCCTCTTTAGTGGAGTGTAGACTTAACGCAGCTCGTGCCGCTCTCATCTTGGGGAGATGTACACACTTAAACATATGATGAAAGTGTGAGAAAATTCGGCAATAAGTGCGCATGATCTTATCTTGATTGGAGAGAAGTTCCTGAGGGAGAGAAGAGACTATGCAAAGACTATTTTCAAGGGGCTTGAGTTCTCTACATTGGTTGATTCGTTGATCATTCTGATCACATAGGCCGCATGTTATCCTAAGCTTGACCGAGGTTACTCCTTGGTGGTGTGTTGTCTTATCAGGCTTGATACACCATCGCAGAGGTGGGGACATTGATCCGGCAATGTACTTTTTATGGCATTCCTGGAGATTGTCCTGTCTCTTCTCTATGGCATTAATCATGTCGATAGTAGGACGAATTTGTGAGGCATAAGTACAATGTCACTCGTAATGATTACCCTGACATATCAGGAAAAATATCCTTGATGTGAAGGTTCCGTCTAGTTCAGTTCGAGGTCTAATGGGGAACCAGCGCCGGAAGGCTACTAAATCAGGGTGATGGATGACTGCATGGTCCATTTTTTTGCACAACATACACACTGGTCGTTGTTGCAAGTGTCGTTGGGGGTAACTAGGGATTCCCTGTTGGGTCGTTCTTCGGCTTTCAAGAACATGATGGACCCTCTCATCTCATCTGCTTGGGTCATGGAGCTGTCGGTGGAATCGGCATCCATATTGTCTTCTTGGGAAAGGAAGACTATGGCTGAGCGAAGGATAGCAAGGGCTAGCCGGAAGTGAGGTATGTAGTGACAATCCTCTAAAAGGTGATTGTTGGTGCATAATGGGCATGTGAATTGCGTTGCCCGTAGCCCTACGTAGTAAACCCTTTTGATTGGATACCATCTGTGAATGAGCTCCAAGGCTGCGCACTCTTCTAGGTAGTGGCCACGTTCATTGCATAGCGTGCAGCATATAATGGGCATTAATAGGGTCCTTTCTACAATCCTATGTTCCTCTTATAAGTATAGGATGTTACGAGGCTTGTCGTTGACAGACTAGATGGAGGGATCCTCTTAATAGGATCACTCAACCACATGTAAGGTGTTCCTATATCGTGGTATCTCTAGACAATGGTGGGTATAGTGCCCATAGTTGCCACAGAGAGTGCATGCGTGATTTGTACGCAGCGGTTTGCTTTTACCTTTGGCGGTAGGTTCCTTTTTACGGGAACGTGGCATCGAGATGTCTGCTTCGGGGCCGAGGAGTGGTTTTAACTCGTCTAACTCCGAACATATGTGGGTAGGGTGGCCTATAACATCACATATGGTGGAGACTGGTGATTCCCTTTGAACAGCGGGGGCCACCATCTTCTTTCCTTTGCTTGTGGTTTTCTTGGCCGTGATAACCGGTTTCGCAATGGGAAATTTCTTTGCAGGGGCAGTCTCGACCATTTCTTGGGTTTTTTGGGGCTCCTCGGGGCTAAGGGGCTTTAACCCTGTGGCAGTAAAATTGGTGGTTCTTGTTCCGGAATGGGGAACGAGGTACCAAACTGGGAACGCCAATGATATGTTGGGTTACACCAGTGTTTCAAAAACCTGCTGGGAGACGAAGCTAGATGGGGGGTAGAGGAAAGGGGTTTGGGAGGTGGTGTAGGCTAGAGATGTTGTCGTGGTTGATGCCTCAGTGTCGCTACTGCTTGAGTCCGTGTCCTGACTAACCTCGGTGCTTGATGTGGACATCATGCACACTAGGGCTCCTATGGCATCAGACGATGCCTCAAGGATAATGGGAGGATCTCCTAGGAATGATCCTAGGACAGATGATGGTTTGAATTGGCCAGGGCCATATCCTTGGTACCGTGAAAGACCATCTGCGGCTGTATCTACATAGGGTAGAATTACATATGTGTTGGTTAGGGGACACTTCTCGCTATGTGTCAACTGGTCTACGGAAATGATGCAGTCCTTGTGGGGGAACATCATAATGCGGAAGATGGAGTATCCTATGGCGAACATGGCGTACATATAACTCCACCCGAGGAGTATATTGTAATCCAAGTGAGCATCCAAGACTTCGATGTCTATGTGGATTGTTTTGCTGGCTAAACAGACCAAGACATTTTGGTAGAGGCCAACGGGGGTTGAGGGATGACCGCTGTAGGCTCAAAGCATTATGACCGAGGGTTTTAGTTCAAGATAACCCAACTTCTACCAAACATTTTTTGACATAATGCATGTCGATGCACCCTCGTCAATGATGCATCGGTGAATAGTAATATTCTAGACCGATACTAGTATCTGGAAGAGACCATGGAAGGAATCCTAGGGGTGGCTTTGTCTAAGTCAAAAGCCATCATGCGCGTATCAGCAGGGTCGATAACACCTAACGCGGAAAGTATGGCTTTCCGTTGCTTTGGGCACAACTGCAATACTTCCAACGCGGACATAGCAGAGGCTGATTGAGCTAAATCGTCCACGATGCTATAATTATAGACCACTTTGGAGTAGTTACTTGCTTGCCTATTAGGTCCCTTTGCCATCTCTGGCAATGGTTCTATAGGCATCTTTGAAATGGTCAAAGGTGCAGTCGATGCACTAGTACTAGCCCCTGACGTAGTGGAGTCTGGTGGGGTGTCGTAACTGCGATTTCGTGTTTGGAAAAACATTTCTTCCCCAGTCATGTAAATTTCATGGCTGTTATTCCCGGAATCGTCTAGTTTTTGTTGCTAAGTGTTGACCATCCCTTAGTGGGGGAAAGGTTCTTGCATAACCGCGGGTTGCTAGGAAGATCCTCCTTGTCCCCAATTACCCTAAAGCTTTTTTAGCTCGGGGAGATCGGGACAGTGGTGAGTATAGTGCCTGTACTCACCACATATTGAACAAGTATGGTTTGTTCGCAGAAGTGGCCTTTTGCCTTGTCGTTGGGCATTGCTTGGCTCCTGGTTTTGATTCCTGCTAGATTTGCCTCCAACCTGGGATTGCGGTGGACGTTGTTGGTTGCTACCCCCTTGTCCAGGGTTCCATTTTGGCTTGTTTTTTTATTTTTTCTTAACAATGTTAGGAGGGTAGTTCTCCTGGCTATACTGGTGTGGTTGATTTTGGGACGGCTGCACAAATTTCACCTGTGCATTGGTTTGCATAGGTGTGTCGTGTGCCTGGGACTGAGCATAACACTATCCCTTATTTGCACCTAGCCATTGGGGGGGAGCTCTTCCGTCAAAGTTTATTTCTGCTTACTGGGTCCCCTCAACCGGAGGATAGGGTCCTCCTTGGCGATACGCTTGCGCCCTACTAGTCAAATATTGTTAAGGCATATGATGACATTGAAATCCGGGTTGAGACATGTTCTAGGTAGAATTATGTGTGTAACCGGGATTTTTACTACTACTGCCTAGGTAACCTTGGGTCATTGACCCAATTAATCCATCTGCAGAGTTCGAAGCACCTGGAAATTCTTGATAAGTTCACAGGCGCGGGGCATTAGGCAAGATATTGTAAATGTATCCTGGCTACATATAAATCAGTTCAAGATTTTGGGCTTTACTGATTGTGTCCTCTTCGGATGTGGGGTATTGCTACGCCACATCCTTTGAAATATCCACCGTTAGACTTTTCAATAATAAATCTAAGAGGACCCGATCGTTGAGTTTAGCTTTACATAAACTACAACGTTGCCTCCATTCATGAAGATGGTCAGAGATATGGATGGCGGGGGTTTGTCTAAAATGAGTCAGTAACTCCATTCCCGAATCATGGTGAATGGGTAACTGGAAATAAGTGAGGAACACAGTAGCGAGGGCACTAAAGTTTCCATGTGAAGCAGGAGGCTGCTCCACGTACCATTTCGCGGCTAATCCTGTAAGAGTGCGTTGAAATAGCCTCAATCAAATAGTGTCGTCGATGATACTATTCTATGAGCACCACAGTTGAAAGGTCATTACATGATTACCTAGGTATTTCGCTTGCTTTCCTTCGAACTTTGGTATATCCGAAGGGAGCTTCATAGGCATGGGAGGCCATGAAGGATCATGTGCAATGGGGTAATTTGTGAGCTTGGTTAAGTCAAGTAGATTTAACGCAGCTAAGAAGGGTGACTAGGAGGTTGAATCCATGGCAACGTGTGAAGACAATAAGTTCTGGTTACAACGAGGGTTAGTCTGTGATGTACCCTGATGTGTGTTTAGCTGGCTTCCCGAATGGGACGCACTCCTCTGCCCCGTAGGGGTCAAGGGGGGAGTGCTGTGCGGTGTGGTGTTGGGAGACTGACTAGGGTTCCCAACTATGGCTGCTCTAATGAAGGATGAACCAATGACGGTAGCATTGTTCTGTCTTTGACGCCTGAATGGCGAAAGACCTGGAACCCCTCCCTATAATGGGGGGAGGTCCAAAAGACGCCTGGATCGCCGAGGTTCTGTTGGGACCGTTCGAGTGTCAGCCAAATTAGGTTTTGGAAAAAATTGAGAGGATAGAGTCTATGATCATGACAAATTTATGGCCACATACATAAAACAAAGAGAAAATGAAATGAATTTTCCCTTTAACTTAATCTATGTGATCATCAAGCAAAAAATATGGTTTTTTTTTTTGTTTGCACGTGATACTCAAAATCCTAGAAGACCTATGCGTCCCCACACACTAAAAATTAACTTTTTCTTGAGAATATTTCTTGCGAGTGCTGGCACAACATCTCGTAAGAGCTGGCGATGTCCCCAGTTAGCTGAAGAGAATCCACCAAGGTAAGGGTAGAGGGTCTGGTGCTTGCCTACACCGTCACCTATAGGTAAAGGATTCCCTAGTTTTTTGCCACTAAGAACAACCGTCCCATGTGAGCATTCAAGTCTTGGGCTTCTTGGTAGTCATCTAACAGTACCGAGTATCAGTCGGGTCAGGTAGCCCCAACTGATACTGCACGCACTATGCCTAAGCCTAACCCCCTCTGAATCGAGTCTCTGCCACGCTCGGGTTTTCTTTTCTGTGGGATGATAGGTGGATTTGAAGCTCCCTAAATACACAAATTATATGTTTCAATATGAAGTATGATAAAGGCAGCTTATTGGATGCCTACCCCCTTGATCCTAACTTAAACTATAAATTCTTTTGTGGCCCTTGTGGGGATAATTTAGTGAGTTTGATTAAGTTATTTTTAGGTGTCTTCCTTTGCTTAGTGGGTGAGTGTGTGTGAGAATATCGTGAACAATCTCATAGTTTGAACATATGGATATCAGTGATCCTTTACAAAAGTCCCCTAGTTAAACTATGTGATGTTATTCCTGGCTCAAATGGAAAACATTTGCGAATAAAGGGCCACTTTAAAATTTTCCTGGTTAATCTATGTGACTAACTAAAGGGAGATGGCGAAGTGTAAATATAAAGCGTTCATATTCTTACCTAGGATCATCGAATGGCGCAAAGATAGCAGAGATTAGTTGCTCTAATCGGCAAATCGATCCTAGTCCCGCAATCCTTGTTGGAAATACTGAGAGGGGGGGTGAATCAGTATTCCTTTCAATTAGAGCATTAGTTAATATTCAATTATTATCAGTGTTTGTATAATGATATCAGTAAACAAAAGGAACACAAATGTACACATTTTTTAAGGTGGAAACCCACTCCGGGACAAAAACCACCTAATGCTTTTCTAAGAATTCTTAATATTCAACTCCAATTGAAAATAAAGCTCCAACTTCCTAGAATCTAGAAAATCATTCTTCTCCAACTCCCACTGGATAGATGCTCCAATGCTCGTGATTCTTCAGTATTCAACTGAACGGATGCCCCAACACCCAATGAGCTACAACTCATCCTAGCACCACCCTACCACCCTGTAGAAGAATAAAAGAAGAATGGACTCACATACCAGGGAAAATGGTCCACTTTACAATGATATAGAATGATGTAGAAGAATAAGACACACTAGAACATAACCCCAACTATGACACAACCACCTAATGATGATCTTAGACCACCCGACACTGCCTCTTCAACTCTTGGCAGATAGACACTAGTAAAATTTGTACAATAATGTATTTACAATGACTTAGTACAATGATACCTTTACATTGATTGTATGCAGTGCTGCCCACTTGAAGACTTTATGTGATGAACTTATTGTTGCTATTATGCACCTTGGTTTCTTCTCTTTTCATGCTACCCTCTGCTGCACCTTTCTTTGCTTTGCTTCCCTAGAAAGTCTAGTCCTTTGCAGCCCTTGACAACACATGATCTAGCTTTTTCTTTACCTTCTAGGAGCTCGATATTGAATCTGGTGTATCTCTATTATTTCAGATCCCAAATCTAATTTTCAGTCCTGTATTATTCCTCTGAGTCATATTTCCAATGCCATAGGTCTGACCCAATTTGTATTCTTCAAGAGAGAGTTATACCCAATATCTCACAATGCCCTAATTATAGACTGTTTCAGTAGAGAAAACTTGTACAACGTTCCACGTGTCATTGTTTCTTCATTTGGCTCTAAAATTGATAGAGAGAAAACTAAGATCTGTGCACTATCTGCCATTTTTTACGAAATTCCAATCCAATACTCAGAGAGAGAGTTATGACGATTTTACCAAGGTCACTTCTTTGAGATGAATTTCAGGAGCCTGCAAAAACATTGACTTCCACAGATCATATCTCTGAAAATATTGTGTACCTTAATCTGAAATTTTCACAGCCACTTCCTTAGGATTTCGGCTTCGCCTCATAAACATTTCAGCTTCTGAAACTTCATAGAAAAAAAGTTAGAGCGAAAATTCCACGATGACCTGTTTCAGATGGCGAAATCCCTTGCATAAGGAGGAAATAATGATCACAATTTATATAAATGCTTAGGTTGAGAGGGCCTTCAACAAGTGAACGTGGGAGGGATTTTAGGAGCTTAGGAAATATTAATTATGACTTTTCAATGACCCATGCCACAACCCTATGGGGTTTTAGCCCACTAACTGGGGGTATAAACTTCAAACATGAATATCTCTGAAACCGTGAAGAATTACATGGTGTGCCATATATCAACGGAAACATCTTGACAAGTAGAAACCAACAAAAGCATTCTTGAACCAGAATATAGTAATTTGGTAGGTCAAAATTCCTATGCAATATTTGGTTAGCCCCTGGTGCTGCTTGGGTTGACATCAATGACTATCACTGATCAACAATCCCTAATGCACAAATTGAACTAAACTAAACAATTTCTACACTAGAAAATAAAACTAGCTTACTTGGACTAGTTAATCTAAGTGTGCATACCAGATTTTTCAAAACATAAATCATTCAGAAAGTAATGGCTAATTCACCTCCTACTTAAACTATGTGAATATTTTTGCAAAAAAACCAACTTAAATGAAAACTAACTCTAAGCCTATAGAAGGTAGCTAAAAGTAAGTTCTCAGAAGCTGTGGGGTATCAACACAAGCACTGGCAGATACATTAGGGGCTTCCCAACACACTTACAAGTAGAAAATTGCAGAATATAGGGAGAAAATATCATTATGTAATTTGCGCGAAAAAGGCTTTGACAAGTGCGCTTTCCTGCGCACAGGTCAGTCCTGAACGCATGCACTGTGCGTCTGTGAGAAGAAACTACGTGCAAAAAACCTGCAAGTAAAAAGATTAAGAGCTGCCTTCTTTAGTCTATCACTCCAAGTGAATCTAGGGACTGTAAGATGGATCAGAGTACTATTTCTCCACTCTCCAGCGTAGACAAAGGTCTCCTGCAAGAGAAGGCACAACCACATAAACTTGTAAACCGTTAGTGGAGTCGCCAATCCTGTGGTGGTGGATTTGACACACGGGTGTATGAAATCGCACTAGTTTAAGGGGTGTGGTCTACCCCTATAAACTATTGGTCACAGGAAAAAAGTGGTGGAGCTCAAAAGCATATAATATAGAGGGAAAAATATGTGAATGTATGCTCAAAGTAAACTAAAAACTAAAACACAAACATATAGAAGCTATTGAAGAGAATCAAAATGATAATAATGCAAACGATGGCTCAAGGCCTCTTCTTATTAAACGTTTGAAATGGAGAAGAAATTTTACCCACTTGCAAAAAGGCCCCTATGCAATGGTTCTAGGTCCTGATGCAAGGATGTTAGTTTCCAAGCTCTGCCTCTGATGCGGTCTCTGTCTCTCTCCGCTGTGATGGACTAGGATTTTTGGGTGGCCAACAATCGAATCCCCTCTATCTCCAGCTTCGGGTCACACACTGCTGGTATTGCCTGGGCAATTCTGGCGAGCATAACAATGTGATCACCATTTCTTCATCTCTTGGTGGCTTTATATAGGGGATTTCAAATCCTCCTTCCCTCCCTTGGTACATGACAGATGGTGACCCAAGGGAGAGGTATGATTCCATTGTGTGCTCCAAATATTCCTTTGTGTGCTCACATAGTGTCTAAGGAGGCGCTGGTGGTTGTCCTTAGGCGGCTTCATATAAGGAGTAACTGTCCTTTTCTTTGTGTGGTCCCGAAAAGTGACATTTTTCCATTTCCAGGAATGTGCACTTATCAGGCAAAAAGGCGCGCAGAAGGCACTCTTCTCGAAGGATTAAGCACGCAATTTAGCATTTAAGACTAGTTCAAATCTGATTTTCTCAAAACCTTAGAGATTTTAAATACTTCTTGATTCCATAATGTGTTCCTACCCTGTAAATCCTTAGGCTTGACATTAATTAATGTCATCATCTGCTGTACGATTTTCCAGTGTTAACACCTAGGAATTGCAAAAGCATTTTGGAGGAATTTCCTAATTAATGGTGACCTAATTCCTCAAGAAACAATGCAAGGAAACAGGAGCTTGGAGGCTTGAAAAACTGGCTAAGTATTGTTCAAGCTTAGTCAGTGAGGCAGAGGATATAAGTTACAGGTGCAGGTTGAGCTCAAGGTTGAGTAGAGCATATTGTATTCATCTATATTCTTTGATTAATACAATATATATAGTAAGGTATTTTGAGAAGTTTCTTACCCCTAAATAAATCTGTGTGTGTATGTGTTGAATCTTGATGCATGTTAATGATTTATGTTCTCGTTCGTGAATTTGGTTCCGCAAATCAATGGAGTAGCTTATAGTCTTGTGATTTAGTAAATTTAATGAGTAGTTTAGAATCTATACATTACTTTATACATGGTATCAAAGTGGGATTCACATAAGAACCATACATTGAAGTCCTCATGTATAATGATCATTGAAGAACTAATGATTTGTTAGGAGGCAGAGTTGATGGAGCCCTAGTTCAGGGCAGATCCAGAAGACCCTATGTGTATACTTTTGAATGGAGCAAGAAGGCTTCTAGTGGGAATATCGGTGAGCCAATTTTTAGTGATACAAAAAGGAGTTATGATCATTGATATTGGAAAATTGAGGGGAAGAGAGATTTCCCACAGGGAGATTGAGCCTCAAAGGGAGTCTATTTTTAGAGGGGAAAACCCTATGGAAGCTAGTACTTCAGGATTTGGGGAGATAAAACCCATTATTACAGTAGTTGTAGCAGTAGTGCAGAAGTAGCAATAGAGTAGTAGCAACAACAATATGAGTAGATAAAAATTTTCCATGCATGAAACCATACCTCCATGAGTGAGGTAGAGTGATATAGATCCTTAGTCCAAAGTTGGATAAATTTGGGCAGGATCCATTAAGGCATTATCCTCATGTATCATTACCTTTCTATGGGAGAGATACAATATTCAGTAGCAAGAGTACCAATTTCAGTCAAATATTGAGGAGTGCAGAGCAGTGTTGATAGCAAATCAGGAGGTTGATCAGTAACAGAGTTAGCAAGAACACAATTTTCCCAGTAGAAAGTTGTAGACACAGTTTATTCAATGTTTTTTTTGTATGCTTCTCAGTTGCATATGTTGTAGTAGAAACAATGAAAATGAGGGAAGTTGCATGCAATAAATTCCACAGGTGCAGGATAGGGGTGTTTGATAATCCCTTTCTTGTTGAGAGGGAGTGTTACAAATGCAACAAGAAAGTCTCAATTTTGGTTTTTTCTTAATTAAAATTGAGGAAATTTGAAATTCCACATCAACAGACAACTTGGAGGAGTTAACTGAGGTGACAAGGCTAGATTGTTAATCAATTAATAACACTCAATTCCATTTAATGAGTTGAAGCTCAGTTTACTTAAGTTGATTCCTAAAAAATAGGAGTTTAGCTCAGTCAATTTGAGTTAGTAGCATGAAGTTAAGTTTTGTGCAGTGGGTTCCTAAATTTAAAGAGCCTAGGTTGAGTTAATTTTAGTTGTAGCAATTTAATTCAGTTAGATTGAGTTATGGTCAATTAAACTAGTTCTAATTGTTGGAGGAACTAGTTGAAGTTCAAGTTGTGGAAGTGGAACTTCAACCACACTCATTGATCATCAAGATAACTAATTAATCAACCTAAATTAGTTCATGCATGTAGAGAATTTGAATTTCCTAGTTGTGGTAGATTTTCCAAGGTAGTGTATGATCAATTAAATATTTTATTGAGTGTATAGTTCATTGTATTGGTCAAGTGATCAATCCTAGGAATTGTGCAAGAATTTTGGAGGAATTTCCTAATTAATAGGGGAATAATTCCTCAAGGAACAACACAAGAAAATAAGATCTTGGATTTATTGGCTCCCCGTGATTTACAAGATTGGCGAGAAAAAAACCTGTAGGGAACCACATCAAACCACTTTGGAGTCCATGGACCTAGCCTTCCTGGACTCAGAGAGGGCTCTCTCTATATAAGTGTTTATAAATTATATGTCTTTATGCTTTTGCTTTGATTTTAGGCTAGTTATGAAGTTCTGAGGACTTGTTTGTTTTGATTGATTGATTTATAGGTTGATAGATAGATGGTGTGGTTAATTGAGGGAGTGTTTCAGCTGAATAGATAGACCATGAGCACATTAATCCATTGGTCTATGGAGTCATAAAAGGATTTAATTTTTCATCAACTCTGCAAGGGTTTTCATAGGGCAAGCTCACTATATCAAGTGGATATCTAAGATTAGATGGAATAAGGAATGAAATTAAGTTGTGAAAATAGTAAAACTAAAGGGAAATTAAGAATCCTTTAATTTTGTAATATCCCAAAATCGGAACAGCTACATTATTGGGAATAATCTGAGTTATTACCAATGTGGAGCTTCAGCAAACCATGAGCATGGAAATTTAGAGCAGCTCATTAGATGTAAAATAACATCACACCATCATATGAAAGAACCTCAGCAAGATATTGGCCTATATTCTCCTTCCCGAGTGGGGAAATGCAGCGATACAGGGCATAAAATAGCTGTCTTCAGAAAAATAACGCTATGAAAGTGATAAATGGGACTTGGATCCCTTATAATACATGGTATACAACTCACATGCAGAATTAGAGGTGAAATAAATCACTCTAGCTCATATAAACAGATCTCTCCAAGTCAATGCATCTCAAATATGCCCAAACCCCATAGCCTAGCTTATGCAGAAAACGTTGAAGCAATAAAAACATTATTTTTATGAGGGTTTATGTATAAAGTAATGAGAGAATACTTATATGGATATTTTATTCATCAAATAACAGAGAAATTGAGTTTAACCTCCTTTATACAAAAGTGAAGACACCCAGCAAGGGTTTCTGGCAAAATGCAGGTATAAAGGCAACACTGCAAGAATAACGCATTTTACTGCAAAAATGTATTAAAAATGACTGAATTCAACATATAATAGCTGAATAATATAGAAAAGGGCCAAAGGCCTCTCTAATAGAGCTCCCGGAGAGAAATGAGCACCTCCTCCTCAAAGACTAGCATAAAATCAAAGGGTGCAACTCTGTTGTTGCTGCCCCTGCATAAAGAACGCAATTTTCTAAATGGAACTGCGATGTGGCTGAATGTGGATGAATGGCCTCAAGCCAAATACTAAAATGAAGCTCAAATCCTTCCCTCTTGATCCCTTAAGCAAGTTGATCCAAAGAGAGGATGGAATTCCCGCACGGGAATTATTTGCACTAAGCAGTGCAACAACTCCGGCTAAATAGCTAAAGCTTGAAATTAGTCACAAGACTAACATAGCTAAATACATGAATGAATCCCTTTGATTCTATGCCTCCCTTTTTATTTTTGGTGAGCCTCCTCACCCCGAACCCCACACAATGTTGAGGTGACTTCCTAGTGAAGCTTCCTCATTCAAAACTGCGCTGACCTATCTAGCTTGCCTCCTCTTTGTAGCAGCGTTGTTGACTTGGTCAACTGGAACTAATCCACCTGAAATGCCTCTTTTCACACTAATGGATCTTCAATCCAGTTCTCATGCGTGTGTCTAGGCTGATCCTTGTTCACATTGAGCTAGTTTACTTGAGTGATTTCTTCCTCCTCAAGAATGGATGTTGACTTAGTCAAACTTGACTATGTCTCCATCTAATTTGCCCTTGTTCACACTTGGAAGTGTAAAAACAGCTCCTAAGGTGATCTCCTTCCTTAATAAGGTGGAATTTATTCATATTTTATTGTTCATGGGCTTCTTTACCCATTTATTCCTTTCCTAAGTGAAAGAATCAAAATTTAATATTCCAATTTGCTTGTTTGCAAATTTTGGAATATTACAGTCCTCCCCTCCCAAATGTTGCTTGTCCTCAAGAAACTACAAGGATAGGACTGAGGAGAATCCTCTTCTCCCCTGTAGCAACCTCATAAGATGAAATCCTCCAAAGGTCAAGGTGTTTCATCATCAACCTATCTGCAAGTTTCCCCTCCCAAGTGTGTAAGCTATCCAAATAGGTGGCATTATGTGAAAATGGATCATCCATGGAGGCAAAAATGGGTTGTTTGAAGGTCCTCTTGGGGCATGAAAGTTGATGTAGATTGGGATTCATCATACCCATTTTAATCTCTCCTCCCCAAGCTATCAACCAAACAAAATGAGTCACCCTCCAAATTGGAAACTCATGAAGGATCTCTTCCACCTTGAGCTCATGCAGAGTAGGTGGGCTGAAAATATGAATATGGTATACAAGAGGACCTACCCCATGTTGTCTTCCTCTCCACTCAAGATGAGGGTAGAGAATTTTCTGATCTTGGGCTGCAATATTGTTTCCCTCCAATGGCAAGAAGGAAGCTAGACCTCCAAAGGTCCATTTCCCAGCGTTGTGCATCAAGTTGGCCCAAACCATCTCATACATGATGGAAAATAAATTACCACCATATGGCATCCCATCCATCTCATGGCCCTCCTCATTAAGAAACAAAGATGTTGTTGTAGAGGCCATGTCTCTTCCCATGCTCCCCTTAGAGCATGCAATGCAGAAAGTGTGGGGATGCTCCCCCCCCAAGAACACATCCACTCCATGTGTTCCTCCTCCAATCATGATCCTCATATAGGTAAGAATAATATCAGCAAGTAGGATCATGATCAGCATCATAATGAGAGAAATACTGAAGGTTTTATGTGGTGCTGGAAGGTACCAACAGTCTCCCTAGTGGTCACAGCGTAGTCTTCCCCACTGCAGCTCCAAACAATGGTATGGCAAGTTGTCTCTTGAAAAATGGCTTGTTGTATAAGTCATCACACCCACTAGTAAATAGTAGATGGTTGAATATGTTAATTAAGCACATCAGAAGTAACCACATACTTTCCCCATATCATATAGTAGATGGCTGTCTCCATCATGATAGCTGGCCAAAGATAGACCATGGAGCCTAAAGAAAAACTTGTCCCTTTGTAGAGAAATGCACTACAATGAAAAGGTAAGAGCATGCAAATATTGTATTGAACAATTAATAAATGCATAAACAGAATTCTTACCATGTAAGGAAAGTAAGAAGGTGACAGGACCCATAAATGAGCTCTCCATAGTGATAAGACATACTCCTATGAAGAGGAATAAACCATATGCTGCCTGAAGATTTCCCTCCTCATGCTGGGAATCCAAGCCAAGTAGGACATACTACAACAACAGAGGAGTCCATCCACTACTCTATCAGTCTCACCTTCTCCATGTCCACCAAGTGCATTAGATGTGAAGTGACCCTGGGAACACTCCATCAACAAACTCCTGCTCCAAAGTGACAGCGTTGTTGGCCTATGCAGATAGGCTCTTTCCAACTCATAAATCCATTCTCTGACATGCCCAATGTCAAAGGCTCCTCCCATAATGTTGCCATCTTCTCCTATTGAAACACCATGCAAAATGTGAGAGCAACTCTGCCCTTGCTCTCTCTCAATCCGCTAAAGCAACAAATGCCTTTGTTGCCTCATCCTTCCTCTATCATACAACCCATGCGGTGAAAAGATCATATCATCATAATGCTCTCCCACTCCTTGCCATATGATGCAAGTACCCTGCCAAGTACTCTCCTCCCACATACCCTTAGAAAAGGGATATGTCTCATGATGGACAAACTCTCTCAAGAGTAGCCAACGCAGTCTTGCCTCATGCTGCCCAGTATCATAGATTTGCAAGTAGCTCTCCAGCTTCTTGCTCTCTATGCACATCCACTTATTCACCGATGAATGCCTTCTACCATTCTTCATCTTGGTACTCCTCCAAAAGAGACTACCATCCTCCCATATCATATTTTTCTCCTTGCATTTCATGGGATGCTGAAATGAAACTCCTTGGAGATCTCCCAAAAAAGATCTCTCACCGATGATCATCTTGAACCCATAATGATCCAAGAGGCCTGAAGGCAAAGCCTCCTTGCTGCTATCTCTTGACACCGCAGTAACCCTCCTCCAGGGTGTTTTGGCTATCTCATGTCTCAACTCTCGGATGAACATTTGACTCTGCATGAATTTGTTGGAAGAAAAGTACACTCCATTCTCCAAGTTCATGACTCCTTCCGAAAGATCACACTCCAACATCAAGGGTTGTGTGCAACTCAACAGGGGCTCATGAGAATGATGGTTCATTTGTTTCTTGAACCATTCAAGTTTTCACAATGCAGTGCATTCCTGCTGCTCTACCTCAGAAACAATGTTTGATCCTAGGCCATATGAAAACAAATCTCCAAGGTCTTCCATAAAATTTTCTGAAATGTTAAGACATGGAAATTTATGCATACCTTTGGGCACCTTTGGAACATCTTGTATGGCTGCAAGATTCCCTCTCTTCCATGTGTTGGTTGATCCAACTGCTGCTATGGGTTGCTGCTCTCTCATGAATATGACAGCGCTGGTAGAGGTATCCTCCCATGGTGGTGTGGGCCTACTCTCCTCTGATCTCTCTCCATCAAAGGTTCTGATTAGCTCTTGAGTGAACTCGGAAAAATAAGTCACTCTAAAGTGACTGTACCACCAAGCATTGGCTTCACCCTCCAGGTGCAGTGCTGCAACTTCTGTTGCCTCCCTCTCTCACACTGGATGAAGTAGGAAGAATGCCTCAAGCTTCCTTGCCCAAGCTCTTGTTGTAGTTGACCCATAAAATTTAGATAATAGGAATCTATTGCCTTTGATCTCTCCTTTGCTGCAAGGTCTTCTCTCTTCTCTCAGTTGAATAAACTGAGGAAAATCTAGGGTCTCTTTAAAAGTCCTAGGTTGGCACTTGTATTCTGCCAAATATCCACTCAAGATTTCATGCTCTAAGTGGTCTCCCTACTCTCCACTTCCTCTATGAGAACAGGAAGTTCATGCATCTATTTCTGCTTCTCGAAACCTTCTAGAGGTCTCACTGCAACTCTCTCCTCCTTGAAACCCTCTTGGAGTTTCAATGCATTTCTCTTCTTCTTTCTTCTTGGATCTAAAAATGGATGAGAGTAAGCTCATCCTCTCCATAATTTTTTTCTCCTCTCCTTATTATATTCTTATTAGATCTAAAATCCACAGGCTGAGCCAAGATGGCAGCTCTGATACCACTGTAATATCCCAAAATGGGAACAGCTACACTATTGGGAGTAATCTGAGTTATTACCAATGTGGAGCTTCACCAAACCATTAGCATGGAAATGTAGAGAAGCTCATTAGTTGTAAAATAACATCACACCAGCAGATGAAAGAACCTCAGCAAGAGATTGGCCTATATTCTCCTTCCCGAGTGGGGAAATGCAACAATACAAGGCATAAAACAATTGTCTTCAGAAAATAACGCTATGCAAGTGATAAATGGGACTTGGATCCCTTAGAAGACATGGTATACAACTCACATGCAGAATTAGAGGTGAAATAAATCACTCTATCTCATATAAACAGATCTCCCCAAGTTAATGCAGCTCAAATATGCCCAAACCCCATAGCCTAGCTTATGCAGAAAACACTTAAGCAAGAACAGCATTATTTTTATGAGGGTTTATGCATAAAGTAATGAGAGAAGACTGATATGGATCTTGTATTCATCAAATAACAGATAAATGGAGTTTAACCTCCTTTATACAAAAGTGAAGACACCCGACAAGGGTTTCTAGCAAAATGCATGTACAAAGGTAGCACTGCAAGAATAGCGCATTTTACTGCAACAATGTATTAAATATGACTGAATACAACATATAATAGTTGAATAATATAGAAAAGGGACAAATTCCTCTCTAATAGAGCTCCCGGAGGGACATGAGCACCTCCTCCTCAAAGACTAGCATAAAATCAAAGGTTGCAACTCTGTTGTTGCTACCCCTGCATAAAGGATGCAGTTTTCTGAATGGAACTGCACTATGGATGAATGCAGATGAATGGCCTCAAGCCAAATACTTAAATGAAGCTAAAATCCTTCCCTCTTGATCCCTTAAGCAAGCTGATCCAAAGAGAGGATGGAATTCCAGCACGGGAATTCTTTGCACTAAGCAGTGCAACAACTCCAGCTAAACAACTGAAGCTTGCAATTAGTCCCAAGACTAAGATAGCTGAATACATGAATGAATCCCTTTGATGCTATGCCTCCCTTTTTATCTTTGGTGAGCCTCCTCACCCTAGACCCCACACAATGTTGAGGTGACTTCCTAGTGAAGCTTCCTCATTCAAAACTGCGTTGCCCTAGCTAGCTTCCCTCCTCTTTGTAGCAGCACCGTTGACTTGGTCAACTGGAACTAATCCACCTGCAATGCCTCTTTTCACACTAAGGGATCTTCAATCCGGTTCTCATGTGTGTGTCTAGGCTGATTCTTGTTCACATTGAGCTAGTTTACTTGAGTGATTTCTTCCTCCTCAAGAATGGATGTTGACTTAGTCAAACTTGACTATGTCTCCATCTAATTTTCCCTTGTTCACACTTGGAAATGTAAAACCAGCTCTTAAGGTGATCTCCTTCCTTACTAAGGTGGAATTTATTCATATTTTATTGTTCATGGGATTCTTTACCCATTTATTCCTTTCCTAAGTGAAAGCATCAAAATCTAATATTCCAATTTGCTTGTTTGCAAATTTTGGAATATTACAAATTCTACCTGAACAAGAAAAGCCTTTGAGGTAATTTTTTGAGGCAAACCAATGGACAGGGCATACCATAGACTTCTTTGACTAGAATTTAATAAGCAAACCTTTCATACAACAATCCAGCAATCCTAGAATTACTTTCAGACAAAGAAAACATTCAAGACAAAAATGAGTGAAACTAAAGAGCAAGATAGACCTATCTTCTTTAATCAAACACTCTAAGACCTTCAAAGAAATAGTTTAAGACATACCAGAGGACAGGGCATACCATATACTTCCCTGGCTGGACTCTACTAAGTATACTTCAAAGAAAGGCCTTAAAAACAATATTTCAAGCTACACCAAAGGACAGGGCATACCATAGACTTCTTTGGCTTGACTCTATTAAATCATTTCCAAGACAACAAGCCTGGTGGAACTAGAGAGCAATTAAGAATTCCCCAATCATACCTTGCAAAAGAAAAAATTGAGATAAAGAATGCAGACAGAATTAGGGTGCCAAGACAGCATATCCTAATCTAAAATTTATGTTCTCTTATCAGAGAAATAATGGACAGAATGGAAAACAAAAGGAAAACAAAGACAAAGAAGGGAAACTTCACCACTAGCATAGCTCAAGAATCCTGTAAACATGCTTGTATTACTGATGTTAAAAATAGTTACATTACTCCAGTACAATAGATCTCTGTAACTCAGAGCTTTCTCAAATCCAGTCTAGCAATCCATCAACTAGCTCAGCAACCATTAATCAGCCAACTGACCAACCAACCAACCCTAAAAAATGAATAATACATGCAGTATTTATCTGCAAAATGAGAAGGTGATCCTAAGCTAGGGTTTTAGACGTGTATTTATTACAGAGTTAATGCATTTTTTACCTTTGAGACCATGCAAGGCCCAAGGAAAAATATCTGAGAGTGACTCACTGTAATAATAACTCCTAACCTAACTGTTTTAGCTAAATTTTGGAAATGTTTGACTTTAAGGCTTTCTCAGTAACTTTTATATTAAATGCTGAGTGGTTTGAGAAATATCTCTGATTGTTGTAATAACTGTTGATTTCATTCATTGAATAAAACAGGATGTGGGTGTCCAAATGTGTCCTTTGAAGAAGTAATTTCTTTGGTTTAATCATTCAAATATGTCTTTGTGCATATATGCCTTTTTTTTATCCTTTAAACTCTGTTCAGGCCTTTAAACTTGATTTGTCTTCACTATCTGCTTTATCTTTGATTAACCCCATTTAATCCTTGGATTGCCCTTAATCCTCTGATTATCATTCTCTTTCATGGTCTTCTAACTATCTTTGTCCTGTGCCTGCATCCATGTTTGTATTTGCTGCACAGTGTGGGCATTTTTCTGCTGATGGGATGCCTGGATAATCAACAATGGTCATGACTTATTGATGATTATGTGTGATCTTACACCTCCGGTCTTTTAAAAAAAACAAGTCTCTCTGGATCATCACCTAGAGAACTCATTCAATCAATTTCGGACACTTGGGATGCATTTCTTGCATTCCTGCCATGATACCTGCAAAATATAAACAACAAATTAACCTTAAATTCTGCGTTTGTTTGGGGGTTTTGGGCTATCGGAGCGTTTACAAAGGTGTCAATGGCGGATCGGGCTTATCGCAGAGGCGGAGGACTTTGAAGGGTTTGAATGGAGGTGGCAGTATTAGGTTTTGGCAGGAAGGAGGAAAGCGGTTTTCGTGAGCAAGGGAGGTGGTTTTCGCACGGGATGAGGAGTGGTAAACGGTTTCGGGGGAGAACGTGCGATTCCATTCAGCAAGCGACACGTGGCAAAGGTTACATGGGCGAATACCACCCATTTCGTAGGGTTGGGGTTTGTTTAACCCCTGGGCAAATAATGTTGCAATATTGGATATGGGCCGTTAGATTTCGTGGAATGGATATCGACAGTGGTCGGGGGTGAAAGGATCAGCGGGGAGTCAGATGGTGGGGCCCGGGTTAATTAAATAAGTGGAAGCGCTTTTCTGGGGATATGGCCGAGGTTTTGTGGCCATGGGTTAGGTGCATGTGGGTGGGGGCTTAAGAAGAAGGATCCTGGGTCAAAATAGGAGGAGAAAGCTTAAGAAACGGGGGCAGAATATAGGGTTACATGAGGGTTTTTAACGAAGGTGGGAGTTTAGAACTTATTAAAGCAGGGCTTTAATATTTATAAAGGGGTTTGGGTTAAAAAAAAATAAAGTGTCAGGTTTTATATTAATAAAACAGAGTTTAATATAAAACAAAGGGTCCCAAAAGGTTAATTTTTTTATATTTAAAATAATGCAAAAAGGGACTTTTTGCATTGTTTTAGTGCAAATGAGGGAAAATGATGAAGCTGAGGGGGTTAATGGAGTTTTTAGGAATGAAAGTGGGTTTTTAGTGGGGAGAATGAGGGAACGAGGCTTTAGGATGGAAATAAGGGTGAAAATGAGAGAAATGAGCCCAGATATGAGTTTCAGAGCAGCAAGGTGATCTTGAGAAGGAAAACTGAGAGATAGTGAAAAAGGTTTTCTGAAGATAATGAAGGCAGTGAGATTTCTAAAGATAGTTGATAGGCAAGGAATGCTATCTTTAGCTGATTGTAATAAATCTATATCCACCTAGTGAAACTATAGAATACAGGAGGATAAAAGTGGCTCCAACTGGGGAAGGAAGCTCCTTTAGGAGGTGTCAAGAACCTCAGAGTTCCAATCTCTGGAATTTGTAGATCAGTGCCTTGTTTGTACTTGGCAGATTTTTCTTTCTTCAATTGCTGATTTGCTGTTGTTATTTGAAGTTGTGATCTTTAAAATCTGAAAAACATTGCTTGCTACAACTCAACTCTACCTACGCATCATACTTTCCTAGCATTTTTTCTTCATTTGGGTGCATTTAGATTGGAAAAACCTTGACATCATTTTTCTTTTTAAAAGAAAAAACTATGTACTTCTACTCTTATATCATCCAAAGGCTCAGATTGAACTGATGAGCTATTTTATTTCTCTACCTAATCTACTTATCTATCAAGATTAAACAGTTTGAAAAAATTTCATTCTTTAACTATTAATAGGAAATTGAAAACATGACCAAATCAAGATTAATCAGTTTGATTTGTCATGAGCTGCGGAATTTCGGTCAAGCTCCACGCAGATTGTATTTTTGCAAAAAGTAAAAGTAAAAACTGAGGGCTATAATCTGTAATTTGTCATTTATCCCTCTTCTTTCTCGTTGGTTCAGATTTGAATTTTGGAACCAATATCTCCTCCGAATCTAATCTAATGATAAGAAAAGTTTAGACAGTTTGGAAAATCTTCATTTAGTAACCTATCAGCAGAAATTTAAAACGTGTTCAATCATGATTAGGCTGAATGACTGAACAAGACTTCCTCTTCAAAAGTAGTGGCATTTGGACTTGCACACTTTCAGGAACATTCTTTTTTGGTATGGGGCTTTACCTTTTCTTTTTATCTGCCCTATTTTCTTCTTTTATTTGTTTATTTATTTATTTTTCTAGCCATTAATTCAAGCAGTGTTATATACAATGAATAAATCTTTAAACTAAGATTTTCAACAAAAATAATTCTTGAGCATCCTACCATTGACAGGACCTCCAAATAATTCTATTCCATCCATTTCTTGTAGGAAAAATGCATTGTTACCTCTTGTTGAATGGATGATGTATGGACCTTTCCATAGGTTGTCAAATTTTCCATGCTTGCCTTTGTCTTCTCTTCTTGAA
Source organism: Pinus albicaulis (assembly GCA_034641835.2). NCBI lineage: Eukaryota > Viridiplantae > Streptophyta > Pinopsida > Pinales > Pinaceae > Pinus > Pinus albicaulis. The sequence goes on along the minus strand of CM076573.1, from coordinate 371,918,326 downwards.
TCTCACTTCAGCACTTTGTCACCAATGTTGAAATCATTTTCCTTGGTTCTTTTGTCAAACAACTTCTTGATGTTTTCCTGCACTTGTTGTGTTCTGTTATATACTTCTTCTCTAGTTTTCTGCAACTTGATAGTCTGGTTTATTCTTCTTTGCATATCGTTTTCTTCAGACTGTGCTTCTTAGATGAGCTTCATGACTGACACTCTTAAACTTTTTGGAAAAATTGCCTCTGCTCCATACACTAGCTGATAGGGAGACATTCCAATTGATTTCTTATTTGTTAATCTATCTACCCATAATGCATGTACTAGTTTGTTGTGCCATGATTTTTTGTTCACTTCCAGCAAATTTTTAATGATGTTTACCAAAATTTTGTTTGAGGATTTTTCCAACCCATTACCTTGAGGGTAATAAGTTGTAGAATGGCCCAATGTAATCTGATATTTGTGGCAAAAATCCACCATTTTCTTGGATCTAAAGGCAGCAACATTATCAGTGATAATATTTCTAGGACATGCAAATCTAGATAAAATGTGGTTTTCAAGGAATTTGATAATTACTGAGTCTGTGGTAGTCCTAGAAGGAATGGCCTCTATCCATTTTTTGAAATAATCATTTGCAGTGAGGATCCACTTGTGTTGGGCAGAGGAGGCAGGATGGATTTCTCCAATAAAATCAAGGCCCCATTATTGAAAAGGAGATTCAACAGAAATCGGATGCAAAGGTAATGGTAGCAGCTTTCTTTTGTCTTCAAAGATTTGGCATTTATGGCAGGAAATTACCATTTTATGGATGTCTCGAAAGAGGGTGGTCCAATAGTAAGAAGCTCTAAGGATATTTTTGACAGTGGTTTTCCAATAGAGGTGGACTCCACATTCTCCTTCATGAAACTCATGCTTGATTTTATCTGCATCATCCTCCGACAAAAATTTAAGCAATATACCACTAGCATTTTTCCAATATAAAATTTTATCTAAATGCAGAAGTTTACAGCCTTTAACTTTAAGAATCTAGCCTTTTTTTTGGACAAACTAGGAGGAACGTTGAGATTTAAAAGCACATATAATATATCAGCATACCAACATTGAGATGAATTCAGAAATGATTCTTCAATAGGTGGAGTTGCCAACTCAACTTGTTCATATAATGCATTAATCATGTTTATGTCCAGTGCTTGAAAGTTTGTCTCAGCCATGAGTTTAGGCAATCCTTGCCCTTTGATTAGCTTAGTGGGCCTAATTTCCAGATCATATTCTAATATAACAGCAATCCACTTGCCTCTTTTTCCATCAGGATCTTGTGTTAGGATGTCTTTTACCACTGAGTTAGGCACAAATGCAGTGATGTGTGAGTGAAAAATGTAAACTCTAAAATATTTCAATGTGTTGATTAAGGAAAAAGTTTTTTTTTTCCATTATGTTGTATTTCAGAGGTGCATCTATTAGTGCCTTTGCTGAAAAATGCAATGGGATGCTCTTGTCCTTTTATATTTTTCTGCAGTATGATAACAACAACTATATGTTCTAATGCAAAGGAGAAGATGAAGAAATCTTTGGTAAAATCAGGGTTGATTAGAACTGGTGTTTAGGTAAGTGCTTGTTTTACCAGTTCAAAGGATTGTTTTGCTTCTATGGTGCATTTGACTCATATTTCTCTTTTCAACATGTTTGTAATGTTTCGTAGGAGTTCTGCAAGGTTTCGTATGAACCTTCTTAATAAATTAATCTTCCCAATGAAAGATTCCAGCTCTTTGATATTTCTAGGATGATTGATTTACAATATTCCTTCAATCCTTTTTGGGTCAATTTTAATCCCTTATTCAGATATCATGTGGCCTAAATTTTTTCCTTCTTGAAGGCCAATCACAGTTTTCTTGGGATTCAAAGACAAACCATACTTTCTACACTTTTCAAAAACTTTTCTTAAGTGAGCTAGGTGTTCTTCATCAGTTTTTTAGTAGACTATGATGTCATCAAGGTATATCATAATGAAGTAACCGATTTCTTTTGAGAAATCAATTTCCATTGCTCTTTAAAAGGTGGCCCCAACATTCATTAACTCAAAAGGAATTTTAACATACATGAAGTGCACCAGGGTGTAGTGAAAGTTGTCTTGTGTTGATCATCTGGGTGTACCAGCACCTGATTGTATCATGAAAATCCATCTAGCAAAGATATTCTTTTAGAACCTACTACCCTTTATAAGATGTGATCCATTTTTGGTAAAGGGTAGTTGTCTTTTAAGGAGGCTTTGTTTAAATTTATGAATTCTTTGCATAACCTAATTTCTCCTGTTTTCTTCCTCACTGATACAAGATTTGAAACCCATTCTAAGTATCTCAGAGGGACTATTATTCCAGCATCATACATTTTCTTCTTTTCTTTCTCAACCAGGGGTAGTTGCACAGGGTTTATTCTGCACAATTTATATTTAAAGGGCCTCTGGTTTTCTTTGAGAGGGATCTTATGCTGGATTATATCAGTATCATATGAATTTAAATCTTCATAACTCCAAGCAAACACATCAGTAAATTCTTTGAAAAGATCAAGATATTTCTGTTTTATATGAGCTCGCAGTATTTTGGATAGTTTTTCCATTTTGGGTTTTTTTCACTGCCTATATTGCATTCTTCTATTTCAGCTTCAGTGGGTTCCATTTTTGGCTTCCTAGCAACATCATTAAAGTCAAACAGTTCCTCAAGAGGAACCAGTCCCTTTGGAAAATTATCAGTATTAGACTGTAGCACTTCAAAGTCTTATTTTTCTGAACTAGTGCACAGTTCTGTTTCTTGTGTGTGTTATTTTGTTAATATATTTATATCAGCATCATCAAGAGGTTCTTCTTTGTAAGATTGTTCCTCAGTAGAGCAGTCTTCTTCAGAATCTGAGTCTGGATTTGGCACTTCAAACTCATTTCTGGACTGTAGGAAATCTTCTATCTATTTATCTCCTTCAAAAACTTGCCAATATTTTATGTTGTTAGGGATTGTTGGTCTATATTTGACTTGGACTATGTATTTCTTGTTTTGATAAGGTTTTTGACATGTACTGGCTGCAAAGGCTAGACCGTTGGCAAGAATGTTTTGATTTCTAGGTACAAAGGTAAGATCATATTTTTTGAAAGTTTTTAAGAGGTTAATGGCATTATCCCTATATGCTTTTAATCTATGATGCTTAGTTGTGTATTCTCCCTTAATCTGCCTAATGACTAGCTCGGAATCTCCATGGACAATTATCCTCTTATCTCCTAGTTTCTTGGGTAGTTGTAGCCCTAGGAGGAGTGCTTCATATTCAGCTATGTTATTTGTGCATTGAAAGTTTAGCTTGTATGAGTGACCTTCTATATAATTGGTCTCTATGTTATGCACCCATACACCCGCTCCTAAACCAGTATTTCCACAAGAACCATCAAAACTCATACTCCAAAGAGGTTCAATTTCAAATTTATCATTGGGTTGGTCATGATGATCTCCATTATGTCGTTTATAGTGGTTGCCACTATGTTTGTCATTGTTTTGTTCCTTATGGTCTCCACTATGTTTGTTGCTATATTCTGTTTGGGCAAAGCTGTTTTTGGTATTCCTCTCTTTTCCTTGTTCTTCTTGAGATGGTTGTTCATTTATGTCACTTTTTCATTAACGTTTTCATCATTGTAAAGGATAAATGAATCAAGGTCGGTGTGGATGGAATAAAGAAGGGAGTTGTCTAGCTTTTCTTGACTGCTAACCATGTATTTCATGTGAGTTTCCCTATATAATCTTCTTGGTTGACTGAAGACAGGTATGGTAGCATAGGTCATGTCCATTTGGAGGGTACCTTGGAGTTTAGCTCCCCATGATCTTGAAAGGAGCATACCATATTTAGGAGGAATATCAGCCACTACAATATCCATTACTAGGCTCTTGGCTGGTATTTGTGCTAGATTAACACATAGATCTTTGATTAGGCCTAGACATTTAACTCTACTGGAATCAAAAGAGTATGAATCTTTGTATGCTCTAGTTATTTCGATGCCTAATCTTTCCATTACTACTTTTGGCATAAGGTTGTGTGAAGCTCCAGAGTCTAATATGGCATTATGGAGAATTTTATCATGGATGTTTAAACTGACATAAAATGGAGGAACACCTCCCTCTTGAAATTTACCTTCTACTTCTAGTCCAAATAGAAGTTCAGGTTTTTCATCATTTAAGTTTACAGAATTAGCATTTTCTCCTATGTTTAAAGCTTTCAAAATTTAGGATCTATATACAACTTGAGTAACTAATTCAGTAAGAGGAATAGAGATTTTAATCTTGGCAATTTCATTCTCTATACTGAAAGGTTTCTAAGTTTTTAAGATGTTCAAATCAGCTTTTTCAGACATTGTTTTCACAACAATTTCAGCTTGCTAGTTTTTATTATAGAAATCAGTTAAAACAGTTTTATTAGGAGCACTAGTTGTATTTCTTGTGCTTCTTTGGTCACCACTATGTTTGGGACTAGGTTGGTTGTTTTTGTTTTTATTCCTATCAGAACTTTCAGCCACTGTGTTTAGATTTTATTCTATCTTTTTAGGAATATTTTCAGGGATCTTCCTAGAAGAAATTTCAGAGGTCTTTCTTTTGGGAGTGTCTTGGTTTTTCTTGCTTCTGAGGTCATATTGTCTATGTGATTCCATGATGGAATTTTCAAAGCCTTGTTTATAGTCTTCAGATTATAGGCCTTCTTCCTCATTTGGTGCAAATATGCCTTGTTCTTCCTCGGTGAGGAAACCAGTATCCTCATTATTTACTCCCATTAAATTTATGTGATTTTCCTCTATTTCTTCAATTACCCCCTCATCTTCATTAGCATAGTTTTCTTGCAAAGGAGGTCTAATTTTTTGATCAGGACCTCTTTGTCTTATTTGAGGGGGGTTTCTCCTAAAGTTTTGGTTTTGGTTCTAATTTTGATTTCTGTTTTGAGGAGTTGTTTTGTTTTCTCTAGGGTAAGCTCTCTCATTTACATTCACCATCTCCATCATTCTATCCATGGTTTTTACTAAGTTTTCAATATTTGTATCAGATGTGGAGGGTACATCTTCTTCCCTATATGTGACCCTTTTTTCATTTTTCATTCTAGCTATCTTGGTAATCAAATTGGCTTCTACACTTACTACTCCCCTTTGCATGTCTTCTAATGTGAGGGGTTCTCTTTCTCTTAATTGATAAGCCATCATTAGATCAAAACCATCAGGGAATTTCATTAGAGCTAGACCTTATGGAGGTTTCATATGTGTAGGGAGGGCATTGTATACACTATTGAACCTAGTGCAGCATTCTTGGACACCTTCTCCAACATTTCTCTTAATGTTTTCATACTCTGATAATATTTGGAGAGGGTTCTTCTTGACTTCCCATTTGTTTAAGAATAGTTGATGGAAAGCAGGGAGGTCATTTATACTATTAGGGGTTAAGCCTTTAAACCATTTTCTTACCTCTCCCCCTAAGCTTTGAGAAAACATTCTAAGTTTAACAGTTTCATCATCTATTTCTTGTCTGTCAAAGTAGTCATTCATTATGTCCACATGTTTTTGAGCAGTAGTAGAACTACTTGCATCATATAAGGGAATCTTGGACTGGTATTCATGTGGTAGAACAACTAAATGGAATGGTAGAACAAGTGGAGCATACCATGTTTCCATGATATGTGGTTGGGAAACAAAGGAGGGTTAACAAGAGGGTTTACAAAAGGAGGTACAAGGTTAAATGGAGGAAGGTGAACAGTGGGGGATGAGGTTAGTACAACAGAATTTTGTTGTAAGGTGGATGGATCTAAAAATATCTGGGTTATCCAACTTTGAGATCTATTCCTAGACAAGCATTGTTCTAGGGGTGGTTCCGAGAGGATATTCTGCAAGTTTTTAAGGTTTTTGGGTAGGGAACTTGCTTTGTGGATAGGTCTGGTAACAGTTAGACTTTTGGAACTAGGAGATTTCCGAAGGATGCTTTTAGGATTTTCAACTATTGCAGGAGGATTTGGGTCTGGATGAGATCTGGTACAGATTCTTCTAGAAGCCAGGACTTGGACCCAAAAATCAGAAAGGTTTAAAAGGTATAACAGTCTTAAGACACAAACCAAACTGTAAAAGAGATACTTAATCCACAAAATTATTCTTGATTGGGTTCTGTTGATGTTTTGATAAGATAAGTTTCCCTATGGAGTCTATGGAAAACCAGTTGAGTCAGCAGGCCTACTGAAAACCATTGGAGTCACCAGGTGGAGGATTTTTAATTATTTTGTGATTGGTTGTTGTCCACCATCAGCAACCAGGTACCATTCTTGGCTAACACTTGATTCATCTAAGTTAAAATGAGGTTTTTTGAGTTTTTGAGGTTATATTAAGCTGTTTAATACTCATTATCCCTAGTACAGTCGTCACTATCTTGGCTCCCCATGATTTGCAAGATTGGAAAGAACAAACTCTGTAGGGAACCACGTCAAACCACTTTAGAGTCCATGGACCTAGCCTTCCTGGACTTAGATAGGGCTCTCTCTATATAAGTGTTTATAAATTATATTTCTTTATGCTTCTGCTTTGATTTTAGGCTAGTTATGAAGTTCTGAGGACTTGCTTGTTTTGATTGATTGATTGATAGGTTGACAAATCGATGGTGTGGTTGATTGAGGGAGTGTTTCAGTTGAATAGATAGACCATGAGAAACATTAATCCATCGGGCTATGGAGTCATAAAAGGATTTAATTGTTCATCAACTCTGCAAGGGTTTTCATAGGGAAAGCTCACTATATCAAGTGGATCTCTAAGATTAGATGGGATATGAAATGACAGTAAGTTGTGAAAACAGTAAAACTAAAGGGTAATTAAGAATCCTTTAATTCTACTTCAATAAGAAAAGCCTTTGAGGTAATTATTTGAGGCAAACCAATGGACAGGGCATACCATAGACTTCTTTGGCCAGACTTTAATAATCAAACCTTTCAGACAACAATCCAACAATCCTAGAATTACTTTTAGACAAAGAAAACATTCAAGACAACAATGAGTGCAACTAAAGAGCAAGATAGACCTATCTTCTTTAATCAAACACTCTAAGACCTTCAAAGCAACATTTTAAGACATACCAGAGGACAGGGCATACCATATACTTCCCTAGCTGGACTCTACTAAGTATTCTTCAAAGAAAGGCCTTAAAAACAATATTTCAAGCTACACCAAAGGACAAGGCATACCATAGAATTCTTTGGCTTGACTCTATTAAATCATTTCCAAGACAACAAGCCTGGTGGAACCAGAGAGCAATTAAGAATTCCCTAATCAGACCTTGCAAAAGAAAAAAATGAGATAAAGAATGCAGACAGAATTAGGGTGCCAAGACAACATATCCTAATCTAAAATTTATGTTCTTTTATCAGAGAAATAATGGACAGAATGGAAAACAGAAGGAAAACAAAGACAAAGAAGGGAAACTTCACCATTAGCATAGCTCAAGAATTCTGTGAACATGATTGTATTACTGATGTTAAAAACAGTTACATTACTCCAGTACAATAGTTCTCTACAACTCAGAGCTTTCTCAAATCCAGCCTAGCAATCCATCAACTAGCTCAACAGCCATTAATCAGCCAACTAACCAACCAACCAACCCTAAAAAATGAATAATACATGCAGTATTTATCTGCAAAATGAGGAGGTGATCCTAAGTTAGGGTTTTAGATGTGTATTTATTACAGAGTTAATGTATTTTTTACCTTTGAGACCATGCAAGGCCCAAGGAAAAATATCTGAGAGTGACTCGATGTAATAATAACTCCTAACTTAACTTTTTGAGCTAACTTTTGGAAATATTTGACTTTAAGGCTTTCTCAATAACTTTTATAATAACTGCTGAGTGGTTTGAGAAATATCTCTGACTGTTGAAATAACTATTGATGTCATTCATTGAATAAAACATGTTGTGGGTGTCCAAATGTGTCCTTTGAAGAAGTAATTTCTTTGGTTTAATCATTTGAATCTGTCTTTGTGCAGATCTACCTTTGTTTTATCCTTTAAACTATGTTCAGGCCTTTAAACTTGATTTGTCTTCACTGCCTGCTTTATCTTTGATTAATCCCCTTTAATCCTTGGATCGCCCTTAATCCTCTTACTATCATTCTCTGTCACTGTCTTCTAACTGTATTCATCTTGTGCCTGCATCCATGTTTGTATTTACTGTACAGTGTGGGCATTTTTCTGCTGATGGGGTGCCTAGGTAATCATCAATGGTCATGACGTATTGATGATTATGTGTGATCTTACACCTTCGATCTTTTAAATAAAAAAAGTCTCTCTGGATCGTCACCCAGAGCACTCAGTCAATCAATTTCAAACCCTTGGGATGCATTTCTTTCATTCCTGCCATGATACCTGCAAAATATAAACAAAAAATTAATCTTAAATCCTGCGTTTGTGGCTCTTTCTGCGTTTGTTTGGGGGTTTCGAGTTGTCGGAGTGTTTACAGAGGTGGCAATGGCGGATCGGGCTTATCGAAGAGGTAGAGGACTTTGAAAGTTTTGAATGGAGGCGATAGTATTGGTTTTTGGCGGCAAGGAGGAGAGCGGTTTTCGCGAGTGAGGGAGGTGCTTTTCTCACAGGATGAGGAGTGCTAAATGGTTTCAGGGGAGAACATGTGATTCCATTCAGTGAGCGACGAGTGGCAGAGGGTACATGGGTGAATACCGCCCATTTCGCAAGGTTAGGGTTTGTTTAACCCCTGCACAAATAATGTTGTGATATTGGATATGGGCCGTTAGATTTCGGGGAATGGAGATCGACGGTATTCGGGGGTGAAAGGAGCGGCGGGGAGTTAGATGGTGGGGCCCAGATTAATTAAATAAGCGGAGGTGCTTTTTTTGGGATAGGGCTGAGGTTTTATGTCCGTGGGTTAGGTGCATGCGGGTGGAGGCTTAAGAAGAAGGAGCCCGGGTCAAAATAGGAGGAGAAAGCTTAAGAAATGGGGCAGAATATAAGGTTACATGAGGGTTTTTAACGAAGGCAAGGGTTTAGAAAATATTAAAGCGGGGCTTTAATATTTATAAAGGGGTTTGGGTTAAAAAAAAACATAAAGAGTCAAGTTTTTATATTAATAAAAAAAAAATTAATATAAAACAAAGGGTCCCGAAAGGTTAATTTTTTTATATTTAAAATAATGCAAAAAGGGACTTTTTGCATTGTTTTAGTGAAAATGAGGGAAAATGATGAAGCTGAGGGGGTTAATGGAGTTTTTAGGAATGAAAGTGGGTTTTTACTGGGGAGAATGAGGGAATGAGGCTTTAGGATGGAAAGAAGGGTGAAAATGAGAGAAATAATCCCAGATATGAGTTTTTAGAGCAGCAGGGTGATCTTGAGACATCAAACTGAGAGATAGGGAAAAATGTTTTATGAAGATAATGAAGGCAGTGAGATTTCTAAAGATAGCTGATATACAAGGAATGCTATTTTTATCTGATTGTAATAAATCCATAGTCACCTAGTGAAACTATAGAATACAGGATGATAACAGGAGTCTTGAAGGATATGGACAGTAAATCAATATGTTATGCAGTTCATTTACCTTTCGATGAAATCATTGAAGAAGAATTTGTTGTTTTAGAGGCCTCTGAAAATGAAGGAACTATTCAGGATTTTGCAACTTTTGAAGAGATAAATCCTGAAAAAAATAGACATCCAAGGTATTATTCTTGTTGAAGTACATCAAAGATCATTTTCAGGTATTCCTCATAAACATGTTATGTTTGTTACATTTGAAAGTGTTCAAGAATGTAAAAAGAAAATCACTGATGTGCATGACATGAAAGATAAAAATATTTTTCCCATTTCTTTTGAGAATGATCTTGAATTTGATGAAATGGAACAAGGAGTAGCATCTAGAGATCATTCTTACTTTTTCCTTCTTGCTAATTAACACAAGCTATTCTTCCATGTTCTTAAGGAATTTTTTTCATTTATGTTCGAATCATCAAAGGAAATGAGTATTACGGTTTTCATTATCAAAGGAGATTGTTTCAAAAGGTATGATGGGTTGTCATTTTTAAAGTATTTCCTTTTTTTTTAGAAGAGTGAAAGAAGAAACCAGTGAAGTAGTCGTCTGATGTCATGGTTACATTGGAATTTTTGTATCACTTAATCAAGCATATTTTGTTTCAATTTAGTAGGTAGGTTTGATGAATAAGCTCAGCACTCTAAGCATCCCTTTCAAAAGTGCGTTTTTTTAGATTCTAGTATTGGTTGTTTTCAATTTGAAATTTCTGTTTGCAGTCAGTGTTTCAGCATTTAGTTTCAGTTTAGATTACAGTTTGGTTTTCAGTGGCATTAGGCTCAAGTTTTTTGTTTTCAGAGTTGGGGAGCCACCCAATGGATCAGGGACTGGAGTGGTGAGTGCTTTGTTGCCTCACAGGGACGATAACAGCCCCACTAGAGCCAGTTTTTATCTCAGTTTAGCTTCACAATATTAATTTTAGCATTTTAATTATTCAAAACAAAATTTAGGGCACTAATAGTTGGATTGTTAGTGCCAATTTGGAAATGTTAAATAAAGGGACTGACAGTTGGATTATCAGCACTAATTTAAAATTGTGGAATAAATTTGTTGATAGTTGGATTATTGGCACAAATTTAAAATTTAAATTTAGATTTCAAGTTCAAAACACTGACAACTCACACATTAGCAAAGGAACTGGCACCAAGACAAGAGAGTGCTAACAATTACTCTGTCGACGACAAAACTTGATTTTAATGTGTTTTTTTCCTATAAAATACAGTAACGTTGGGCACATTTTCCGAACAGCTGGAAATGAATTTTTGAAAACCACTAAGAAAAAAGAATTTTTGGGAATAGATCCATTAAGAAAAACCTCTTTCAGTTTTTACATATCTATCACAGTCTGAGAGTTTTGAATGGATATTTGAAGCATATTTTTCATGAACTCGCCAGAATTAATTTTTCTATATTTAGAAAAATGCCTAATCAACTTTCATTTGGAGAGCCACCTCATCAATTCAGATTTAGGATCAAATCTTAACATCTCCTTGATTGTTTTAAACAAAAAAATAAAGATGGATGAGGAGGTTTTCAAATCCATTTCTTTGTATAACATAGATGGAAAAGTAGAGAGAGGGGTTGGTATTTTTGGAACAAAACCTTCTTATGTATTGTGTGTGTGGGGGGTCAGACATTATTATACAATCTATGTGAGAAGTCATAAAAATTCATGTGTTTATGACTCCCTATCTATTTTCTAAGTTTTATATCTTCTTCAATATTGGGATACAAGGTTGTTGAGTTGGAATTCATTCCTATGTGCTCCAGTTTCGTTTATTCAAGTATTTATTACCTATTTTTTTTCCAAAGAATGCAGTATTTACTCATGATACTTTTTCATTTAGGTGTTATGTTATTTTCTGATTTCTAAAACGTGTCAAAGGAGTTGTTACTATCTTGCCTTTACTTTTACTCGTTCATTGAACCTGTGGTTGACATAAAACTGATTGGCTCAGACTCCATGCCCAATGGTGAAATTTCCTATAGTTCAACCAACCTTAGTTCTCCTCAATTAAATTTGGCCAATAAGCTTATAAACCTGCTACTAAAGTGACTATGAGTGGTAGAGTTTTAAGGAAAGATCCCTCTCTAGATTGAAGAGTCGACTTTCAATCTAAAGTGGTTAGAGGTTACCTTGGTTTTTCCTTTCTACAGCTAGGGTTTTTTCTAAGTGATAACATAATGTTTTCTATGAACATGCATTTTGGCATCTTTTCTTGTATGAATGTTAATTGATCTTTGCAATGTATTATTTTGGCTAATGAATGTTGATATATTGACTAAGTAATAAAACATTAATGGGATGTTTGAAAGTGATAACCTGATGTGTACCTATTGTTGAAAGAACTTGATTATGTTGAATATGGTTGCAAATCTATATATTGTATCTTAAAATAAAGTTAATAGAAAATTTTAAATGAAAAAATAATTTAACTAAAATAAATATAAATTAATTAAACTCCTATAATTTAAAGAAGGCAATGTAACATTACACAAAAAAAAAATCAATAAAAATTCTTAAATCTCTCACACCTTTCTTCTCATATATCATATTCTTTAAATTATTATTGCATCCAAAGTTGTTATACAACCAAGTATGGAGGAGAGTCAAGAGATGTTGTATGTCTATAAATGAGTGTAATCATTTAAATGTTTACTAAATATAGGAGAGATGTTGTAGTGTCCCTAAATGAAGCATTAGATCAAATAATAATAATAATGTAAACTCCATTAAAAAAGTAATAAAATTAATAAATTAATTCAATTCAATTTGTTATAATGTAATTTTGATTTTATTAATTCAAAAATAAATAATTGTGATGAGAATATTGTACTAACTCAAAATCTAGGTCTCTATAGTGGCTTGTACAACAGGTGAGTACAATGAAAATTCTTAGAAGCCAACTATACCTGTAACCTCATGGTTGTCTTTATTCTCAATATTTATTAGCCATTTTACTATTCTAAAGAACATAAGATCTTTGAGGTATAAATTCTACTATCTTAAAGGACATAAGGCCTTCAGAGATATATACTCTCCAAAAGACATGTAGATAAAAACAAAGATTACATTTCATATCAAATCATAATTAAAATTTTATTAATAAAATTAGAAACAATATTTTTAATTAAAAAACATATTATATAATATTAAAATAAATTTAAATAATAATAATTTATACTAATAACTATTATATTTTAGAACCTATAATTAATAAATTAATAAAATACTAAATAAATTGTATTAACAAAACATATAATTAATAAATAAAAATACTTAAATGGCAAATACATATAACATAAATAGTAATTATAAATTAAAATTTATTTGAAAATATAAATTAAGATCTATTTTCGTATTCACTATATTATATTTTAAAACTTCGTATATAAATTTAATAAATAAATATATAAAAATTCAATATTTACAATAAATATTTTTTGAAATTATTTATATCATCAAATTGTAAAATCAAGACAGTGAATAATAAATATATAAAAATTCAATATTTACACTTTTTCAAAATTATTTATATGATCAAATTGTACACTGAATCGGGACATTGAGTTGCTGGCAATTCTTTACCGCCGCAACTCACGGGCACAATCATGGGATTATCAAAACACGTAAAAAAGGCATTGACAAATGCATAATCCCTCACCTAAAAAACCAAACACGGCAACTACTTCTCCGGTAATTTAATACGACACGTATTATGGAATTTAATTTGTAAGAGATTTAACCATCATTATTAAGAGTGAAGCGTTCACATTTTACATTATAGATCAGATAATAAGTATAACTATGTTGATTTTAGAAAATTATTTTAAAGAAACAAGTGACCTTCCAATTTAATGTTTAAATTACAACTTAATATTATTAAATTTATATCATCAAAATATTTATTAATATAATTATTAATGGTAATTAATAAATCTAAATTTATTTTAACATATAAAATTATAAATACAAAATAATATGTATTTATTTATTAATAATATATATTTTAATTTTTTTAGTTGGGATGTTTATGGAGCATGGGTAAGGAGTGACTGGTTGCCACCCACCTATGTAGTCAAGAGATCGGGGATATGGCAATACGTTCTGGTAGAGAATGTTTAAAGCGCCTACAATCCTAAGGCATTACCACATGTAGATTGCAATCACAGTGTTTAACTTTCTGCACACTCCATATTCTTATCTTGATTACTAGTCGATCTTCTATACGGTTCGTGGGGAGTTCACTCATGTGAAGCATCAACCAAGATTAGTGCGGTTTACTGCATTCTTTATTATGGTTCATGTTGGAACACCTAATCCTACATGGGTAGGTGTGGAATATGAAAAGTCACAATGGAGTCCAAGTGACCTTGGAATAAGAAACCAAGAGTCACACCATTGTACTATAAATGTACATCTTTGTATAATGGAAAATAAGAAAGCCTCACGCTTATCTTTCATTGTGTGTTGTTTCTCTTGTGTGTGCATTCTTCTTCCTCATACACCATGTGTGTGCTTCAACATGGTGTTTAACATGGTATCAGAGCGGGCGATTGTTGGCCCTGCTCCACTTTGAGTGAGCCATTTGTGTTTATGGCCTATGCATATCTGCAAAAATTGTTGGTTTTTTTGCAGCACTCAAGTGTTTGTAGCAGTGTTTTTAAGAAGGAGCAGCATTCAGTGATTTTGCAGCATTCAGAAGTTTTATATTGGAGAAGAGCAGCATTTAAAATCCCAGCGTTCAGCATTTGTTTTGAAGAAGAGCAGCAAGCAGCACTGCACATCTGAAGGTTTATTTTTTCTACAATCTCTGCATTTTAAATTCCGCATTTAAAGAGCTGCTGGAATTTGTTTAAATTGGGATTTCTGAAGAAGTCTATGAGTTTTTAGCGGAAAAGGTTTCTGAGCATTTTTAAATTCTGCATTTTTGAGCTGCTGAGAGAGTTTTTGAAGATAAATTCTGAGTTTTTATACTGCTGGAAATATTCTTCTGCTGCTGGGCTATTAGAAAAATCTCTGGATTTTATTGGCAAGTTCTACAAATTGCTTGTGTTTCAATGCTGGAAATTTTCACTGTTCTGCAATTTCTGCAAGCTTTACTCCTCTCTGCTGTTATATAAAAAATAAAAAATAAAAAAAAATTGTTGCCCCCCTGCTCAAACCTCATTTCCCACTCTGCAATAGCGCTTCACTCTTTAAACCCTCCACGCTCTGCACAGACTCCTCACGCACTAACTCAACACATTCACCTTTGTATCGACCTTTCAACACAATCCCCTAACGCCGCTCCATATCTCCCTCTGCACGAATACAATCTTCACTCTTCGGCCTTACCCAAAACCCGCCCCTACCAACCCTTCCGCAGCCTCCCCTACTCTCTAATTCCGCCCCCTAATCCCTTTGGTTATCAGCTCTTACGCTCAACAATACTTACCACCCTCCCTACACTCCTTACGCACCCCCAATCACTCGATTCCCATTAAACGCTTCACAACGGCCCTATCACTCTTTTAATTTCGTTTTTAAGT
Organism: Pinus albicaulis; assembly: GCA_034641835.2. Taxonomy (NCBI): domain Eukaryota; kingdom Viridiplantae; phylum Streptophyta; class Pinopsida; order Pinales; family Pinaceae; genus Pinus; species Pinus albicaulis. Next base: position 371,903,238 of record CM076573.1, on the reverse strand, counting down.
TTTTAAATACCGCCTCTGTCCACGCATAGACTATCTCTCCCAACCGCTCAACACACATTCCTAACTCTGCAATACACTACGTTCCACGGCCCTCAGCACCATACGCTCGGCTCCCCCTCTCACCTGCGAGCTCCCTCCCCTTCCCCACGCGCTCCTTCCGCCATTCCCTACCCTGCAAACGCTCCTTCAAACGCTCAACCCGCCTCAACACGCCACTCACATTCGACTCTCCCTCCACCCTACAGTCCTCCTCCCGCCCCTCAATACAGCCCTTGCAATTTTAAAAATCGTTTTCTCTCCCTTTTTAATTTACAATACCGCTCGGTCTTTCCCGCCCAGTGTTTAACATGGTAAAATCCGCCCTCCATATTTGACTAATACTACCAGCTCATAACAAATACCGCCACACCTTTTTAAAATTCGATTTTTCGACTTTGTCCTACATACACATCTGCCCTCTTTCCATTGTAATACCTCCATTGCAATACAAACCATTCCTTATACAATACCGCCTTTTTTTAAGTCGATTTTTAGATTCGCCTCCACTCTTTTCCATTTTAATTATTAATCCCTATATTTCCCTCTCCCCCTATTAATCATTAATCCCTATATTAATTAAATCCCTTTCTCCACATTTTTAAATTATTCCCATCTCAAATAATTATTTTTTTAATTAATTTTCAATTAATTAAAAAAAAAAAAAAACAAAAAAACAAAACAGCAGAGAGAGAGAGAGGAGAGAGAAGATTTGAACAGCAGAAAAAGAGGAATGACATGTGAGCAAAACTGAAGAAAATGGACAGTAACCATAGAAAAAGTTGCAGATTTGACATTGTATGCTTTGTGACATTGATTTGAAAAGTGATTTTTTGAAGAATTTCACATTTGAAGACAAGTTTGCCATCATTGAAAACAGTTATTTGAAGAAATTTTAGCTACCCCAAGGACCTTTTGCAAGTTGTGTTTTGCTGCACATTCAAATATTTTGCAGAGATTTTGTATTGAACTCACATTGTGAGTGAATTTGCCTCTTCATTCATAGTTGGAATCAGTATTTGAGTTGTTGGATTGTTGATTTCCCTCCATCATTTGAGGAGCACACTTTGTACTTTGAGAATTTCTTGAGTCATTTGTATTTCTTGTTGAATCACATTGTAAACGGGTGCATTTTCGGTTGTAGCCGACACCCTTTCATTTGTTGAGCCTAAATTGTTGAAAATGGCCCAAAATCAATGAGGCATTAGTGTTGTTGAATGACCTCATTCATTCAAATGTTGATGACATGATAAAAATGAGCAAGGATGCTCTTTGTAAAATTCACAGTTGTTTACAAGATGCACATGAGAAGATTGAGTTTTTGCAGTTGGAATCTCAGCTTGGCAGAAGAACTTCAACCGAGTGCCGTGCAGACACCGTTCTGGTCGTTTATTGTAGAAAGACTCCCCATCGACGGCAAGTCGGCAAAGAGTTCCCGGACGTTCCATTGAGTTCCTTGTACTAGAAGCGATTTACATGCGGATGCGACGGTTCAGCTTTGCGCTTCTCAAGCCCATCATCGAGACCTTGGGAAGAGCTTGTCCACAACAAGCAAGACTGGTCTTGGATATGACAAGGATGTGTCCTTTCATATTCCAGTTACACCAAACCCATCATATTTCGGAGTTCACCGGATTCATGTATGACGGTTCACCTCTTGGTATTCGAGATCTGTTCCCGCTAACTTTGACGGATCGAGAAATGCCAACACTGTGATCGAGTTGGCCATATGAAAGATCATTGTTTTGATCTTCATCCATGCAAGCACTGTGGTCGGCACACTCATTCTTCAGACAGATGCTTCAGACACAAGCCTCCTGCAAGAACCAAGATTCATCTTGGATGGATCGCCTCTTGGCAATGGGCATCAGCAGCCAAGAAGATGTTTACGACACATGTTAGAACTTGTTCACACATATTGAACAAACTTGCAGTTGAGTTTTCGCCATCATCTCACCTTGTCCCTGACAGGGGGAAAATGGTGGCCATGTACAAGCTTCGACGACAGATCAAGCGAGCCTGAGCCACAATCTCTCATTCCAGATTCAGAGTTGCAGCCAGAGTTCAAGCGAGCCTGAGCCATAATTCGTCATTCCGGATTCAGAGATGTAGCCAGAGATATGGATGCCCATGAGCATACCTTCGGTTGGTGGATAACCTAAAACCATCATTTTCGGTTGGTGGATAACCTAAAACCATCATCTTTGGTTGGTGGATAACCTAAAACCATCATTTTCGGTTGGTGGATAACCTAAAACCATCATCTTTGGTTGGTGGACAACCTAAAACCACCACAGGTAGTAGACCTCCCTTCTTTGAGGTCGAAGGTCTCCCTTTTTTATGAGGGACAATTCCTCTAGCAGAAGCCTTCAGCTTCTTGCCCGAGTTTGGAAGAGTTCAGGAAGCACAACAAATTTTGGAGTTCCCGTGTTTATTAATCATCTCACATCCTCTTTTCAGCATTTCGAGTTGATTATTGAAATCTTTCATGTATAATTTGCAGATTTGTATTACAACTCTTTTCTTGGACTCACACATACCCCTTCGGATTAAGGGGGATGTTGGAACACCTAATCCTACATGGGTAGGTGTGGAATGCGAAAAGTCACAATGGAGTCCAAGTGACCTTGGAATAAGAAACCAAGAGTCACACCATTGTACTATAAATGTACATCTTTGTATAATGGAAAATAAGAAAGCCTCACGCTTATCTTTCATTGTGTGTTGTTTCTCTTGTGTGTGCATTCTTCTCCTCATACACCATGTGTGTGTGCTTCAACATGGTGTTTAACAGTTCAAATTGCACATTCCTTCATCACTACTGCCTGTGAGAGCTTTTTTTTCAATACGTAGGCCTCATCTCTCATCAATTACAATTGAGGTCACTTATCGACCTGTTCCTTCAAACCATGTCCGGGTACTACCTTGTTATCTTTGGTAATCCTTTATGACTCCAGAAAAGAAAGGCTCACCCTTAGTGACTGGAACTACAGTGGTGACGATAATGTCCATTTGACAACCCATAAGACAACTCTTTTGGAAGGCAGGCAAGCATGTTTTGAGATACCTCAGAGGCTCTACAGAGTATGGGCTATGGTACAGGCAGACAGAGGGAGTTGCCCAATTGTTTCTCGCTCCTTGCAAGTTAGATGTGAATATCACATCTTTTAAGTTTGGTTTCTTATGCATGCAAAACTAGATCATTTTTTTGTTGGACTCCTTTTGTAGTTGTGCACTCAATTGTTTTTTGTTTGAGTGGTGTCTCTTTGTTTCTAGTCTCTACTTACATTTCAAGATTTTCTTTTAGCTCTCCTAGTCTAAGCGACATTCTGGTTTGGTTTGTCTATCTCAGCATTTGGCTTGCTTTAGGGCCCGAGAGACCTCCCTTTGCTCTGCCCTTTTGGGTTTCTCTCCTTCCCTTGACGCTCTTCTCGGTTAGCCGTATATCACCCCCCTTGCACACTCTTGAATCGTCTTACCCCCCTCCCCCTATATTAGTTGTTTGTCACCATCTCTAATCTTGGCCACCCCGGTACATGGTCACCCTTCCCTGACTCTCTTACACGTGGCTTATTACATTGAACCTGACACTTGCGCCTCTCCTTTCTTTGCCCTCTTGTTACACCATTTTTTCGTCATCTAACCTATTATTATTAGATGAACCCAAGTACACCACGTAAGACTAATTTTACCCAAAGTAAAATTTCTTTCACCACATTTATTTATGTTTCATGGTCATATTTAACCCAAAACAAGGATATCAATTAAATAAATCATTATTTATTTAATTATTTCCTAAGAATAAGTTATTTAAATCACTATTTAATCATATTCTTAGTTAAATTTGACTAAATCATATATAAATAATTAAATAAACCATTATTTATTTAATTATATTCCCCTCATTTCCCTTAAATAATAAATAAATCATTTATTTATTTGTTATTTATAAATAAAGGAATTGACCCAAGTCAAAAACCCTTTTCCCTCCAACAAATATGATAAAATATTCCTAAAGGGTGATTCTTAAAGTGTTTGTATCTTTATTCATCTCGGCGGGACTAGAACACCCCCAATATTTTGCAGTATAAATAGGAAGGTTTTCCATTCATTAGCTTTCATTTGCACGTTGAATCCCCACTAGATCTACTCTTGGTCTCATTCCATTTCTTTGCAGACTCCAATTGGGTTCATGCTTTTTTTTCCCACCTATGGTTGAAGGCCATTAATAAAACACGGACTACCCGAGAACCCGGCCCGAGAGGGTGGAAAACACCTTTCTTTTTATCTCTCAGGGTCCTTCATTCTTTATAATAAAAAAGTTCTTTTAACTGTGTAATTTCTTGTCCTTTACATTGAATTGCTAATGCTACTTTGTCTTAATATCTTCCATATGTAGATCTAGATGTATGCAGCTTATTACAGATCTTAAGATGTTTTGCAGCCATAACTTATGTTAGGGCTACTCGATATGCGTAGCTAAAGTGAGTTATTTACGACGAAAAATTCATACTAACAATTGGCGACTCCACACGGGTTTTCTTTTGTGACCACTGTCGTTTTCTATTCTCCTGCATATCCAGTTGTTTCAGGCCCTAGGGTTTCTCCTCAATTTTCTTTTTTTCCTATTTTTATGCTAGTTTTTTCCTCTAAAACCCTCAAACATTCCAATTTCTCACTTTCGTGTGTTTTTGGCCTTATTGCGCAGGTGACCGACATCAGCTGCAGCTAAGACAACAAAATTTTCTGAAATCTGCCGCAACCAACCCTGGATCTGCAGGTCGCACTTATCTGCCCAAAAAGTGCGACCTAGCCTTGAGGTCGCACTTTTCTGCCCTGAATCTGCGACCTGGCCTGAAAACAGGGCCAAACCTGCGACCTGCAATTTTTTCCGCCATCTGCCAGCGCTTTTTCTGGGTTTCACTGAGGCTTCTGTCAGGGTTTTCCAGCCTCTGTCTCTACCTGTTCAGACCTGTTGCTGATCTATTTCACTCACCTAAGTGGGACTCTTGCCCCTTAGGGCTTTAGTTCCCACCACCTTTGTGGGAGAGTTTGCTGTTGTTTTCAGCCGTCTGAATTTCCAGAAGTTTCAGCCTTATTTCAGATCTGCTACCTCCTGTTCAGATCCTCACAGGTCAGCTTTTCTTCCCTTTCTATACACTGCCTTTCGCTTTGTTTGGGTTCATCTCTTGGGTCACCTCTTTGACCCCCCTCTTTTTAGCTGATCTCCTATTTTTTAGCAACAACCTTGCCCCTGCCTCTTTGCTGCTTTCTGCACCACTTTCTAGCATATCTTTCCATTAGATCCCAGTCCCTCCGGACCTTAGGTCTATTGCTCTCTCGTTAGCGTGCTCTGCCCCTTCTAGACTAGTTTTGAGAGACCCACATTGTTGGGTTCGCTTGCTGCCTTCTTAGTTGTTAATTTTCTGTTCTTTCAGTCTTATTTATTGCAGAGTTATTTTTCCATTACGCAACACACTTTTTTCTTTTTCTCTCAAAATGACAGGGTTTAATAAATTAAAATTAACGCACGCCACACACTGACCCTAAGTGAAGAAGAGTCTGGTTAACACCGCCTGGCAAAGACTCTAAAATTAATCGACACTGCACCATTCTGCCCTTGTCACCTTTGGCCTTCCCGCCCTTTTTCCCTGGTCGGTCTTTCTTCTTCTTGTCATCATTGCGCCCCCAAGGCGCTTGTCCCGGAGACTTCTTGGCCTTCACCCTCAGTTTTCGGTTGGTCAACTTCCTCCTTCCCATCGCCATCGAGTAATTCCCCCCCCCCCCCGAGTCCGCTCTCCGACTCTTCCTCTGACTGTTCAGGCTCTCCCTCTTCTCCTGGTTCTCCCTCTGTTAACCTCGGTATGTCTACCTCAGGACCTACTACCAGCAGTAACCCCAGTTCTACTGATGGGACCATTTCTAGTGGAACCACCACGGGGCCTACATCCACCGCCCCTCTGCTCCCTTATATGGTAGGCCTTTGCCTCCCCGACTTCAACCAACTTATTAATGACCCCATCTGCCATGATACCAGTTGGCCCACTATGCCTACCAAGCTCCCTTCTGACATCCCCAAGTTCGAAGGCCTTGCCAGTGAAGACCCCTCCAATCATATCAGATATTTCCACATGTGGTGCTCCTCTAATTCCATCACCGATGACTCCATTCGTCTTTGTTTATTCCAACGCACCCTTACCGGCGACGCATCCAAATGGTATGTTGACCAAGCCACCTCTTCCCATACCACTTTTGCAACCATTGCCCAAGCCTTTGTGTCTTATTTCCAGCTCCCTCTCCGATACGACACTGGCACTGAACTGTTGACCTCCTTTCAGCAAACCTCTTCAACCCGTCTCTCCGCTCATGTTCAAGAGTGGCGAAGACGACGCAGCTTATGCCGTGCTCCCCCCTTTGAAGATCGCGTTTACATGGATTGGTTCCTTTGCTCTCTCTTACCTCCCATTGGTAAAGATGTCGCCTCCCATTTCCCCCAAACCGAAGAAGCTACCCTTCAAATCGCCTTAAAGTATGACCTTATCTATGCCCAGTCTGGTTATGTTTACACTGTCCTTCCTGATCTCCCTAAGCCCGGGGGCACTAACGCCTCCGGGACCTCTCACTCTGCCGACGGTATTATCGGGGCCATGTCTCACACCTCTGCTCCCCCCCTTATGCCCTATGATTTTCCTCCCATCCCGGCCAGCGCCTCCAGCACCTTTCCCCATCCCGGTAACATGTATCCAGGCTTTGGCATGCCTCCTCCTTTTGCCCATTCTCACCCTTACCCTTATCCCCAGCCTAGTGTCCCAGCTCCTCCAGCATTTGGACCTCCCGCTCCCTTGCCTCCTCCACCCCCACAGTCGCACTTACTACCCCCTCCAGGGCACGTATTTTCGCAACAAGGGGCCACTCCCCCTCGTCGGAGACGAGGCAATCCATCCATTTCTGGTAACCGTGGACCCACTCCTCCCAGTCTTGACTCGAACACCGCCAATCAGCCACAAGGCTCTCAACCCAGGCCGGACAGACCACTTCGCCCCAATAAGCCCTTTTCATGTTGCGGTATCTATGGTCATTACACTCATGATTGTCCTCTCCTACCACAGATGCAGCAAATGTGGGAGTCTCAGGCCACTGTGCGAGGACAACAGTCCTCTCCTAATACCTCCCTGTATCCGACTACTTCCCAACCCGTCGTGTTTACCGATCCTTTCCCTCAACAAGGATTCGTCGCTACTCAATCACCTCGTGCCCCTAGCACCACTCAACCTTCACCTGCTAGCACCTCTTACTATCAAATTCTCATGATGGCCTCTGACCCACCTCTCACTGTTGACCTTAACCTGCAAACTCGGTCTCGTCAATACCCCCCGCCTCCCGTACCATCTGTCTCCGAGTCCCCATCATCAACTTCTACAGAGCCTCCATCGACACCCAATGGTCCCTTGCAAATCCCTCCACCCAAATTTGAGGTCCACCAAAAAATTCCTAAGGGTCCATTACGCCGAAATGCTGCCTCTGAACGGGCCGCCCATTCCTACAACATAGTATATGATCTGGCACAATCTCCAGTTTCCATTTCAACACTGGAACTCCTCCAGTCGTGTCCTTCTCAAAAGAAAGCTCTACTATTTGTCGTGGGTGCTGTAGATCCTGCTGATGACCTATTAATTGTTTTCGACGCCCGTCAGTCTGACCATCCCCCTCTTCCTCCTTCAGTTGCTTTCCAAATCCCCGTCAAAATCCGAAATGCCAATGTCGCTCGATGTATTATTGATGAGGAGGCATCTACCTGTGTTATGTCCGCCTCGGTTTGGAAACAACTTGGATCCCCTGAGTTGACCCCTTCTACCATCACCCTTCATGCTTGGGACGGCCACTCCTCCCAGCCCATCGGCCTTTTTCGCAACTGTCCTATCACCCTTTCCGGTAAGACTGTCTGTGTCGACGTTGAAGTTATCGACTCCCCTCTTGACTACAACATTCTTTTAGGGTGTAGTTACACTTATGCCATGTCTGCCGTCCCCTCCACAGTCCACCGCAAGATGTTTTTCCCTCATAATGGTAAGATAGTCACCATTGACCAGTTGGCGTATCATGAACCTAAATCTCTTACTTCACCTGAGTCCACCATCTCTACTGTCACCAATAAGAAAACTGTTGATTCTTTGACCAGCGTTTCCACTGGCGTCTATAAATACTCCTCTTTGCTTGGTACCTTCCCCAGCCCTCCCCCTCCTCCTGTCTCTGATCCTAGCTCGGCGAATGTTTGCATGATGCAATCATCCCAAGTTTCCCACCCGCAACCTGCCTCGGCTAGTCAGCAACCTCCACCTCATCCGACACACCCTGCTCCTAGCCCTTCGCCTCAGCTGATTCAACCCCTCCCACAGGGCCCTCCCCCTCTCCCTCCTACCCCGGAACCTCCTTACCTTCCCGAATCGGTTCCCTCTGGTCTCCCCCATCTTGGAGCCGTCCCTCCTGGCCATTACTCTGCCAGTCAAATCCCTTTCCTTGGCCCCCCTCCTGGAGTCTATTCGGTTCCCGTCATGGCCACCCTCTCCCTACCCAATTTAACATTGGGAATACCGGTATGGTACCTTAATCCTCCCACCGAGACCCCTCCCAGCCACCCTAAACCTTACATTACTGTGACACCAGTTCAACCGATTCCTGTTGCTCCTCCCACCGCTACGGTACCTCTAGCCCCGTCGCACGACCCTCCTCATGCCGAAACTGCGACGGGTAAGAAAAGAAAAACTCGCAGGGGGGCATCCAAAGATAAAGCCACCGCTCCCGATCCTACTCCCCCTCCCCCCACCAAGCCTTGCACTTTGTGTGATGCTGTTGGTCACGCCACCCATACTTGTCCTGAGTTGGCTCGTATCCAACCCATGGTCAAAGTCGTGTTCCCTGAATCATCAGCCCCGGAAACCTCTGTTTCCTCCACCCCCATAACCAAGAACCCCAAGGCTCTTCGCACCAATAAACCTTGCGCTTTATGTGGGACTCAAGGTCATTATTCCCACCATTGTCCTCACCTCATGCATTACCGAGCTTCTTTAGAGGTCATTCGTGAGTATGAGATTGAACAAAATCAATCTGCCTCACCCATCCTTGCTCAGTATGCGTCTGGTTTACTTGACGATCCCCCAGCTACCATTGACATCCCACCCCCTGATGTTGAAATGTTTGAATCTGTTGCTCCTCTTTTATACCTATCATCATCCGCCCAACCCTCGGAGTACATCCCCTCCGTATCCACTCCGTTTGTTTCACCTGATCCCCCTTCCGCGGCATTCTTGGGCTCCTCGTGTTTTGACCACCCCATTACTTGCTCTTCCGTCATTCCCCCTGATGACCCATTTCTGCGCCTTTCTTCCAGGACTGGTGATTTAGGTAGCTTTGCAGCCTCCTGTGGTTTTCGCCTTCATTCCCTATCTCCCCCCAACCCCGATGTTCCCATCCATATCTCCAATTTACTTCCCAACACGAGTCCCTGATTCTCCTCCCGTCTCCTATCTCATGCTACTATTCGCTCAACTCCATCATCCACACATTACATTGGTTATGCCAATGGCGCCAGTCGTTATTCCCGCCACCTCGCTTCAGCCGCCTGGGCCATTTTTACCCCCATGCATACCCTTGTTCTTGCACATGGGGTCTGCATTGGTACCGCCACCAATAATCAGGCCGAGTATGATGCCGTCCGTGGTCTCTTTGCTAACACTCTCTCTCATCGCATCCTCCTTCTGCACGTTTATCTAGATTCCCTACTTATTTTCCTACAACTTAATGGTGTCTACCATGTACATCATCTTACCCTGTTTCGATAGTATTTACGGGTGAAACTTTTTCGTGCATTTAGATTCATTTCATTCAACCACATACCTAGAAGTCGCAATCGCTATGTAGATCAGATCGCAAATCATGTCCTAGATTGGCATTTATCACATGTAACACAATAGCATCCACCAAATGCACATAAAACTCATATATATATAACATGTGTTTTAAAAGTCCATATACTTTGAAACATATGACATGCCCATAGCATGTTACAAAAACCACTACTACAAAATGGGGGGCACCAATTGCCCCTACATACATATTGGGGGCACCACTTGCCCCACACCTAATCACGCTCTGGAGGATCCCGAACCAACGGCTCTGCTCCCGCAGCTCGTAGATCACGCACCATCTGACCGGCCATCGCCATGCGTCACATGATCCCTCGCCATTCTGAGGGGAGTCCAATACACAACTCTATGTATCGATCGTCTAAATCCTACCAACCACGCTCTGATACGCCGGTCAACAATCCCTCACATCTACGACAGATATCCTCCACCAATGCGGCCATCTCTTCATTTTGTCCTGTGCTCGATCCACTGGCACCAGTAGCTCCTGCTGCTGCAGGTCGCCCCATATATCCGACCAGTCTTACCGGAGCTATATCTGCATCCCAAACAATATCAAAATTAGCACCATGTATGCTAGTCACCAACTATAAAAAGACAATAACAGATTAGTTGCTTGTCACTTACCATTGGGGCCCCATACTCGCCCGGGCGGTAGTGGCAAGTTCGGATCTCCCCAGTAACTCATCCCACTATAGGGATAGTCGTCTATGTATAATGGCATGATCCCAATGCGCAAAAAACTCTGGTCAAAACACCCTTCCGACTGCCCCTCCTCCTCCTCTACTCAGTAGTCGTCCCCACCGACGCATCCGGGGCTCTCTCGGGCCCCCATCAGGCAACTATATCCGAGGTCGTAAGGTCGAGATCTTCTCAAAGAAGAAAGAGCACAACACCGTCCCATACACACAATCACGATTCACCTACCACTTACATAGCGACAACTGGCGTTTCAGCGCCACCAACATCATCCGGGCCCACCCATAGTAGGTCCCACCCAACACACTCTCTACAATCATCATCTGTCCTCCAGTGATGTGATGGAGCGCCTGACTACCCAAGACCCACAACACCGTTGCGGCCACTGCCCGGCTCTCCAACCTCTGTAGATCCCCAATAGATATCCCATTCCCCTTGACTCGGACACTCGGTCGACAATGTCGAACGACAAACTCCATAATGTTACGCCCCCACGGTAACACTGGTTGCGTATTCCCCACCATCCCCAATAGAGGGAGACCAGTCAAGAAATATAATTCCTAGACCGTCAGCTCGATCCTATGCCCCTGCACTATAAAAATCTCATGATCTGGATCCCAATAAATAACAATCCGTGCCAACAAGGGCTCACTAGCCCTCATTAAAGGGTTCTCCAAAAATTTCAGCACCCCAAACCTAGCCAGTGCACGACAGACACCCGGATCTGCTTCAATCTCTGTTTGAAATGCACCCATATCTATTTCTCTCCATTTGACCATTATATCTACCATATCTGCACAAAACCCACATCTTTGTCAGTCTACAGATCATCATTACTGGATTAACTCACATCAAAACTAAAATCTCAGCCCAAACCAGCACTGAAATCCCATCCCTCTCACAGGTCGCACTTTTCAGGCAAATCCTGGGCCAGGTCGCACCTTTCAGGCCAAAACTTGCATCCCAGGTCGCAGTTTTTGCCCCAAAAAGTGCGACCCGGCCATGAGGGTGAAGTAGGTCTAGTTACTGAGAATTTAGGCCCTAATCTGAACTTTGAATCCATCAAAAACAAAGAGTAGGATTAGGCCTCTTACCTGCAACTGACGAATCACGATTCCAACGGTCAATTTGTCCGCTACGATCGCCGCAAGATTTAGGGTCTTCTCTCCTCTCCACATTCACCATAGCTACACAAGAAAATGAATGATTTTTGGAGGGAAAATGCCTTATTAGAAGAAAACCCCTGATTTTTCTTTCGCCAGCTGCGACCCAACCGTGGCTCTGTTTGACAAACCGTTCGCACCGTTGGAAAGCTCTCACCGAGCACTACAATGGGTATCTGTTAGTTTTTTATCTTTTGATACTTCACCAAGACACATTTTGTCTATGAAGTGTCTCCCCATTTCTCTTCAAAACCGAATTTCTTCACTTACAACACTTGTAATGGGGGCACCACTTTGCCTCCTTACTTGTCCTTGATTGTGATGATTTTCGTCATGAGTTACCCCATTGTACTCATGCTGTCACCAATCCCCATTGGACATTTCCTACACGGCAGCACCCCTGAGTCGCCCTTGTCTAGAGCATATGCATAGATTCCACCCCCCTCCGTACAGTATGTGTCCGCTCCCTCCACATCCCTACATTATGCTTATCATCATTTTCCCTCCTTACCATTATGACAACTGCCACCTATAACATTCATACCCTCTATGCTCTAACAAGGGATGTCACCCATCCCCTCCTTCGTATTTCCCCTTCCATCGTCATCATCACTACCTATATGATCATTGCTCTAGACCTACTTCTGTCGACATCATCTTATATTCTCCAGAAGCCAGGTCCAGGGGGCAATCGATCTTAGTTCGTGCTCTTTATTCAGCCTGATCGTGATTTCTACGCTCGATGATTCAGTGATGCCGCCGCAATCCTTCATGATTCTCGGGTGTGTGTGAGATGTCCCAACCCTCATGAGGGGGTGGCCCTCCAGGTAGCCCCCCACACGCCCGGATGACTTCGTCACTTCATTCTGTGATGCAACTCCTCTCATTTGATGATATCAGCCTCCGTCGTTTGCAACACCTTTTCGACTTACTTGTATCCGTCAGATTTTGTGAGCCCTTCCCCGCGTATAGGGGGCATCTGGGTCTATTTTTATCTCCTGTACTACATTATTATTGTATAAGTCCTGACGATTATTCCAGGCATAGCATGTATATGGGAGTCATTATTCTATTTTTTCTGGCTCATGTTATGGCCAACACCTCTTTCACTATTGCGTTCCGTGGTTTTCCGGGCGCTTTTTTCTTCTATACTATTGTTTCGGCGAGCATAGGTATGCCTCCCCCGCCGCCTTTCGCATTGGTACCACCTCATACATTTGAGACTTGTTGCACCTGTAAGTCTCTTCTCATCAGGGTCTATTCCTTCACACCCTTTAGATTACCATACAATCCTCTCTCTCACTTCCACTTTACTACCTACTGATTGAGTTCTTACAACGTACGTCGGTCATACGATTTGCTCCTAACACTTGTACGTTGGGGGGAAATCTGTTACACCATTTTTTCGTCATCTAACCTATTATTATTAGATGAACCCAAGTACACCACGTAAGACTAATTTTACCCAAAGTAAAATTGCTTTCACCACATTTATTTATGTTTCATGGTCATATTTAACCCAAAATAAGGATATCAAATCACTAAGTAAATCACTATTTATTTAATTTGCTCCCAAGAATAAGATATTTAAATCATATTTGAAGTTAAATTTGACTAAATCAAATATAAATAATTAAATAAACCATTATTTATTTAATTATATTCCCTCATTTCCCTTAAAAAGATCAATAAATCATTTATTTATTTATTTTTGACAAATAAAGGGATTTGACCCAAGTCAAATACTTTTTCCCTCCAACAAATATAATAAAATATTCCATAAAAGGTGGATCTAGATTTGGTTAACATTATTTTAATCATGCACCAAGATCTAGAATGACCCAATATTTTGTTATAAATAGGAAGGTTTTTCCCATTCATTAGGCACCTCCATTGCATTAGATCACACTAGATCTACTCTTGGTCACCATTTTCCATTTCTATTTTATGAACTCCCATTGAGTTCCATGCTTTTGTTTTCCACAATGGTTAGAGAGAGAGACCATTAATCTGAAACACTAAGGACTACCAAGAACCCAGCCCACTGAGGAGAACTGGAAAACACCTTTCTTGTTTTCCTCTCAGGTGCCCCATTCTTTATAATAAAAAGATTCTTTTAAACATATGTGTTCTTGTCTTGTCCATTGGTGCTTGTACTTTACTTTATCTGCTTAATATCTTCCATATGTATATCTAGATGTATGCAACTTATTACAGATCTTAAGATGTTTTGCAGCCATAACTTATGTTAGGGCTACTCGATATGCGTAGCTAAAGTGAGTTTTTTACGACGAAAAATTCATACTAACACCTCTGCTTCCCTTTCTTTCTTGGTCCCTCCACCATGCCTCGTCAATGTTCTTGTGTCTGTAGAGGAGTGGCCTACAACTAAGAACAGGACAATTGGGGAAATACACGTATACACCACCATCTGGAGGAAATTGTTTTCCAGTTTCGTGAGCTTACCCTGGGCCTCATCTAGGATGAGCTCACCCATACTAAGAGAGAAGGAACCTCCCATAAGCACCACCTCTTGGACATGAAGTTTTTTTCTTAGATGACAGACTAGGAGTCGAATAATGGGCATACACGTGGATGTTTCAACTAGCACATGCACATTGTTGACTTATATCGACATAAGAAATTCCTCCTTGGAATAATTTTGATGGGCAAGTTCGAGCATTGGGAAGACCTCCTCCACTCTATGGAGCATTTGCCTCGCCACATGAGCCCAACTATACAAAGTGAACTTTCAAAAAATGATAGAGTATGTGATCAGGCACCCAAACTAGGTCTCCTTCTCTTTTTGTTGGATGAAGGCTTAATCTCTTTGCTATAGGTTTTCTTAGCTTCCTTACCTGGTTGTGGTTGTGGTTTTGTAGGAAAATTTTCATATGTTTGTTTGAACTTATTTAACTATCTCTTGGCCCTTGAAAACTTCTACTTCATTACCGTCAAGCTCCTCCTCATAATAAAATTTCTAGTAGAATAACTCTTTACCTGTTTGTGTATGGGAAGAGTCCATTTTAACACCACTTAAGCTCTTTTGAGTGTCTCAATAGCTTCTGTAACCTGAACATCAACTTCCACAATAGTATCTTTGACAACCTTTTTGAAATATTCATTATCTTTTGATATCTGAATGACTTGTTGTTGACAATCTTCAATTTACTAAAACAGTCTCTTGTACACCTTCCACTGATCAAATTATGGTTTCTCTATTGACTGAAAAGTCTCCCTCATAGTTGTTGACCTTGTAATGGGCTTTCTTCATTGTACCTTGGGTTCTTTTGTCTCCTCCACATCAATCACTTGTTTTCCCTTTTCCTGAGTTGTGGGTCTAGGAGGCTTCTTAGACATGTCAGTTTCTTTTTCCTGAGTCACTCTTATTGTTTTGTGCCTAAACTGTTTGTTTTCTTCTGCAAATAAGCAATTCTAAGTTGGGATTTGGCAAGACTGTCTTGCAATTTTATGAGTTCAAGATCCTTTTCCTCCATCTGAACATCTTGTTGCTCCCATGTACATTGCTCTGGCATGTCTTTTGAAACATCAATGGTTTTTTTAGGAGTTGGCTCCTCAATCAACTATTTTGTAGAAGACCTAGTCCTTAATCTATTCCTCGGCCTAAATAAAAAGTTTGCTTCTTCCTATGCCATTTAAATTTCTTCTTTCCCCTTTATAGTTGCTTTCTTATCCTTAAATAATTTTTCACTATTTCTTTAGTTTTTGGATCTTCCTCATGTGCTTCCATTGGAGAGATGTTCACATTAGCCAACAAACCTGCATTTGACAAAAAACTATCCCTAGACATCTTTCTCTTCTCCAACTCATGCAAAACCAACATCTTGATCAATTAAAAGTGA
The DNA here is from genome assembly GCA_034641835.2 of Pinus albicaulis. Taxonomy (NCBI): domain Eukaryota; kingdom Viridiplantae; phylum Streptophyta; class Pinopsida; order Pinales; family Pinaceae; genus Pinus; species Pinus albicaulis. The sequence continues at coordinate 371,887,554 of CM076573.1, read as the reverse complement.
AAAAATCTAGGCAAGTGTTTGTCTCCTTTTGATTGAACCCTCTCTACCATTTTCCCTAGACTTTTATATAGGTATATGGAAAATTCAAACTCTTCTTACTAGTGAAATGCATGAGAAATCTGATATGGTACTAATACACTTTGCTAAAGCAGCCTTCACATGTGAAGTATCTCTAGATCACCTTCAACAATTGATTATAATAATTTAAAAAACATGTCCTTGGAAATTTAGTATCATAACTTTCCTTGATTTGGGTTTGACAAATTCTTTAAAGTGTGATGTTTCAATTCCTGCCGTTTGAACCAACTCTCACCATTTAAAGATATTGTTGTAGCTTGAGAAATTGTTTCCTCAAACACTTTAAAATCCATAGTACCAATTTTGACCTTATCCCCTTTGAAGTTAAGGGAAAACATGCTTGCAAGTTGCGAATGATGGCTATGAGTCTGAATTTTTTCACAAAAATATATACACCCATTTTTTTCAAATGCCACTCTAATGGTTGTGTCAGAGTTCCCCAGGTCTAGACTTCTAGGTTCAACATGAACCACTTCTCCTCCTTTGGTTTTGCTTATGCTAACTGGGTTTCCAATTGGCCTTTTGAAACTTGCAAGGCAGAGTTTGACTATGTCTCATAGCGCACTAACTTTTTGGAGGAATGAAAACACAATGGACAAAGTGACAGTGCAATGGACACGATGACTAATGGGGTTTTTCCACAAGATGTAAATAACTTAATTGTTTCGATTCCCTGGAAACTTTATTACAATTTGATGTATGCAATGTATATGGAATCACCAAAATTCAACTGAAACGTTCATGTAAATACACACATTCAGTTCATATAGACTGACCAATAAACTCTGAGCACTTAAAAATGTATCAAATATAGACCAGACCGTATGCAGGATTTGCACAGCAATGATGCAGTACGCAAACAGACTTTATCAATTTAGGTCTAAATAATTTTTAAAAGGAAATCTATGGCTGGAAGTGATGTCTCCTACCTCTGACAATAGGTGAAACCATTTTGAATTTGTGTGAGACCTCTGGAAGGAGTTGGAAGCAGTTTGCACAACAGTTGCATGGTGATTGTGCAGCTCCGGAACTTGTGCAGTTGTTGCATAGCAGTCCTCCAATGATCGAAAAACAATGTCTTCACAACCCTGTCAGCTTGCTCTCAGACCTGTGTTGTGAACGATGTCAATTTTTCTTCAGAAAGAGCACCAATTGCAGAGTGGAGAGAGGAATATGGGTGGTATGAAAGAGATTTGAAAGTGTTCCTTTTGTTTTCTTTGTCATGAGTATAGAATTAGGATAAGGGTATTATGGGTATTATAGTTATTATGAGCATGAAGGATAAATAATGGTAATGATTCGTGAGGGTGTAGTATAGATAATGATAAGAGGTGAGTTTAGAAATATAGGTGATAATGATGTGAGGTGGGTTTAGGATGGGGGGTGTGCATATAATGTTTGATGAAAATGTACATGAAGGGGGGTAGTGTATGGAAGGGAGCATATGAAATAGGATATATGAAAGGAGTATAGGAATGGAAAAATTTATGGAACCATGAGTTATAAATGGTGGAATTTCTGGGTGAATCGTACTCAACAATAGGCTCAACAGAACCATTAAAATGAACAAGACTAGTTTTTTATGGTTTTGACCAATGACCAATGACACATAACCCTTAAACCCTAACTAAATTTATATGAACATATAGCCTCTTGACTTTCCCATCGACTCAAAATCTCTCAAAATTTGTCTTATCTTTATGGACTCTCTATGAAAAACTTGTAATGATGTCACATAATGACTCTTTGGACAATGACAACAACAATTTATTGGCTAAATTGATACAAAAAATTCAAAATGAATGAATGAGACAAAGAAATTTGATCTCTAAACCCTAGGACCCTAACAAATGTCACAAGCATGTTTCCAACTATTTCCCTCTTTAATATGCCATTTATATTTTGTAACAGTTACATCATGCGAGACCATTGATGAGCACTCTCACCCAAAGGGGAAGGGCTCCATTAGTGAGAAGCTTAAGCACAATTGTGTTGTTGATATAACCTCTTGAATATCAACCATCCCCAATGAGATTAATTTACACCATGACCCATAGTATGGGCCTTGAACATAGCAGGTACTCCTCCCTACAAAGGTCTGCAAGATTTCATCCCCTCGCTACACCCACTCTCACTATGAGCAGTTGGATTATCAAACCCATGCCCGTCGCCCACATCATAAGCCATAATGAGTACCCTGCAACTGCCCTTACCTAGAAACAGTTAATAACTTTAATAAGTGACAAATGTCAAGAAGCTTGAAGAATATATATATATATACACACACACACACACACACACACAAACACCACCCCTTCCTACAAACAAATAAAATTTGAGGAAATGGAAAATTTCAAGAAGTTTAAATATATATATCTTCTATAAATTCGTGTTTTATAAATGAAATGAAGCACAGATAAATTTTTCATTGAAAGTTAAATTTGGCCATTTTTTCAATTTAAAAAAAATAATAATAACTTTTTAAATAAATAAATTGTCTATGGAAATTAGAAATTTGGAGAAATAATCATCTTATTAGATTCAATGATTGATAAATAATTTGTTCATGAAATTTAGAAAACCAGTGCCTAAATATTTTTTGTGCTTCCAAATCCCCCCAAGGTTCTCAGGATCAAGAAATGCAATGTTCATGAGAAATAAAGGCCCAATGAACAGCCACTACAAGGAAAAAAACCCTCTAGCGGATGTTTTTGAGGAGGCCCTTATAAAAATAGCCTACATATCCGTTTGTAGCGAAGATCACTATAGGAGGTTGGCGAGTTGATATTTTTGCGGGTGTTTTTTTTGTGGTATGTTCTCATCATAAAATGCATTGGTGCATTTTATGCAAAACGCACTAGTGCGTACTATAAATTGGCACACCGAGACACTGTGCTCTCAGTACAAACTCGTATGGAGCGTCTAAGTACTTTAGCGCACCAATGCTCTATGTATAAATCGGCTCGGTACGTCTCCGTAATCCAGCGCACCATAACAATGTCTGGTGCGCCATTGATAAAACCGTCTGGTGCATCTCAAAATCGAGTGCACTAAAAAAGGGTTAATTTGAAAAAAGTTACCGGCCGTAAAAACCTCATTTTTACTTGTCCAGTGCTCTAAACCTCTCAAGCATTGGTGTGAGTTTGTCTTCTGTGAGGCGCCCTGCCATTGGTGCTACCATTGCCCGCATTGCTGCCATCCATTGCGCACTGTGTGGAGTTCGAATTTTCGAAAACGGTGGGAAAATTTGTTTTTTTCAATTCCTTAGCAAAGATGCCTCCTCGACGCGCAAATGTACATGTAATCTACTTGTTTCTCAATAAATAAACCTTTTAGTGGATTACAATTTGCAATTAACTTAAAATTAACCTTAAAAAAAAAAATATATGTGGTACGTTCAAGTCATTTGGCTCGCACCGTTCACGATGCTTCCTGTAAATTTATAGGCTGCACCGCGAACAGTGTTAATGGAAATAGTACCAGTTTCCGGTGCGATACCCAGAAATGTGCACCGATATAATTTAAAAAATAACACGGTGGTGCAGTTGTTTAAACAACCACACCGTTTGCTATGTAATACTATCGGGAGGGCAATGTGTTGACCTAACTAACCACCCTGAGGTAGATAGAGGTCAATGCACCGCCCGCTTGATAGCATTACATAGTCAAAAGTGTGGTCGTTTACAGGACCACACCATTGACCATGTACTGTTGTTAGGCGGTGCATTGACCAAACTATCTGCCTCAGGGCAGTTAGTTTGTTCAACACACCGCACAAAAATATTCCCTAGTTGGGCAGTGCGTAAACATTTTTCATGCGCACCGAGCGCAGTGTGCAATAAAGAAGTACGCACCAGTAACAGTGCATTACTGTTTTTTTTGGTGCACCAAGTGTTTTTTTTATAAATAATATATATATATATATATATATATATATATATATATATATATATATATATATATATATTCTCTTTTTTCTTTTTTTCTTTTCTCATTTAATAATAAAAAATGTATTTAGTATGTGAATCATTCAGCGACGTCAACGGAGAGAGAAAAGGGAACAACAAGAGCATATGGAGGACCATTATAATGTGATTCAGCTATGGGAGGAATGAGAGAGGGAGAGACTTTTGTACCCTCTCCCTATTATGATAGCCACCCAGTTTCTCCTGAGGGAGGTAGGCCTTCTCAAGTTCTACGAGGAGCCTACATCCCTGAAGGGGAAAAATGGGTTATTGGGACAACTGATCTACAGGTGGGATTCCCACCAACAGGCTTTCTGGATTGGTCCTAGCCAGTGGTACGAGCCCACTAAGGATGACATATATTTTATTGCTAGCCTATCTAGGAGAGGGTGGGATTTCCCCAATTCCCAAATGTCCCTGTCGGTTATGCAACAGGGAATCAGTTCTCCTGCAGATTTTCAGGTGTCTGGTGGTCAGTTATGCATTTTTTCATTTGGTCCAGAGAAGGTGAGGTGCCTCTCACTACTATTGAAGACCATTGCACACTATACTAGTGACAAGTAGTGTATTACTTGCCCGCTTTTATTTTATGTTGATTCTTTATTCCAGGTGCCACAACTTGTGAGATAGTCTGCGATTTTTTTGCAGCAGTTTTGTACAACATTAGATAAGTGTAGTTCTCAGGCACGTGGGAGGTTGGCCTTCCATTTTTTTTCAGAGTTATTTTGTTTATTTTTTGAGAGGTTTCCGAAGACGAGTCATACTTTTTTCAATGGCCTCGTAGGCCGATGTTGCATGTACGGATGCAGATGTGGGACCAGACGATACCCAAGAGGGGCCTGTCTCACTTTCCGTCCAGGATATCTACTGATGCACTGGACTTGATAGCCAGTGCTAATGATCACGTGTTCGTGATGGTGTCGTGTCCGTACACCGGTTTTGATTGGCGAGGGTGTACCAAAATCCTCTTCACACAAGATGAGCCACCGAATGTGAGAGGTAATATTAGTGTTTTCTTTAAATTAATAAATTAATATAGTTTCATTTTATTGTCTTAATTAATTAATTAGAACAAAATTTATTCTAACACGTTATTTAACTTTTTTTATTAAATTGTTTGATGAAATTGTCTAATTATTATTGTGTACTATATATTTTGTATATATTAGAAATTCATTGGGGACATGATTCCACCCCCACCAGATGATCTAAGTGTAGATGTTGAGGAGGATATGACAGAGGCGGTGGATCAAGGTGCAGATACCCGCAGGGGTACGGCATAGGGCAGACACTCGATTCAGGATGGAGTTTGGCGACCGACTGTGTTGACTCATGGTTGATGAGGAAGTCCGCCCTGCTACAATCAGAGAGATACAGGCTGATCGTAGGCTCACAAAGCCCTGAAGAGACATGCCCCGTGACATGATGACCCTTATGTGTCATATCGTTGGAGCTTCGAGAGTATTGGCGGGTAAGAGAGATAGGTGTCGTGGAGATGCATGACAGAGAATCTCATATGATGATCATGATCATGAGGGGAGTGATCATCATTCTAGTACTCCACACCCTCCTCCTTCACCTCGTGCCAGAGATCATGAGCAGCCATCATCGAGTCCTGATCAGCAAACATCTTCTGAGTAGTCTGCACCATCTCAACAGACACCTAATCCTAAGCAGACACGACCATCGATTGAACATGCAGGTCCATATGAGCAGGTTGCACCATCCACTGAGCAGGTTGCACCATCGACGACTCATCAGTGGGAAATTCTTGATCAGACTGCACCATCTAATCAGCAGGCACCTCCGGAGTAGGCATGTCAACCATCTGAGCATGAGGCTGCACCATCGACTAAGCAGGCCTCGAAGAGTACTATTATTGATGTATTACCACCATATATTTGACATTTATATGCATTTATATTACAATTGTATATTTTTGGCATTATATATATATATATATGGTCCATGTATTTTATGTTCATGTTGATGTACTTAATTTACATTTCGGTGTTCAACGTGATGTGTATATTGTTAGGTCATGTTAGATATGTTCATTTGATGTGCTTGCACATAGATGTGTATGTGATAGTAGTTATTTGACATGAGATGTATAATTTATGTTTGTGTTGTGATGATGTTATACAATGCTTGTGTTTTGTTAGATGATCATGATCATGATGATTAGATGGTGTTAGTGAATTTGAATGTGTATTTTAGAATATGATGTTTGTACGATGGTTATCATAATCATGACGTTTATTTTTAATATTAAATCATGATATTTATTAAATATTATCTCGTGATTGTAATTGTAAATTTAATTGTAATTGTATGTAAAATTGTAAAATTCTAATTTTAATTGTATGTAAAATTTTAATTTTAATTTTAATTGTATGTAAAATATTTGTAAAATTGTAATTGTAATTGTATGTAATTGTATTGTGAAATTGTAAAACTGTAATTGTAATTGTATGTATTGTCATGATTCAATTTTATTAAAATTGTAAAATTTGTAAATTTGTAAAATTGAAATTGTAATTGTATGCATTGTGATTGTAATTGTAATTTTAATTATAATTGTATGTAAAATTGCAATTGTAATTGTAATTTTATTTGTTAATATATGTAAAATTGTAAAATTGTGTAATTTAATTGTAATTGTATGTAAAATATTTGTAAAATTGTAATCATAATTGTATTGTGAAATTGTAAAATTGTAATTGTAATTGTATGTATTGTCATGATTCAATTTTATTAAAATTTGTAAATTTGTCAAATTGTAAATTATCTGTCAATTTTGAACCATAACTGCGGTAAGTGAAATGTATACCATAAATATTGTTAAACTACCATAATTGTAAATTTGTAAATTTGTAAATTTGTATGAATATAATTAATTGTAAAATAATAAATCTAAAATACTATGAATTTTTGTAACAAAATAAAGTTTAGAAAATAATGCAAATAAATTCATGTTTAGAATTATTATTATTTTATTATGATCTTACATACAAAAAATAACAGTATACATTAATACAATTTTTTTAAATTTTGAAGATATCATTTACACACATTTAAAGCTATCAAGTAGTTGTATTATTTTAGGATTTGACAATAAATAAATAAAAAAGAACTTGATACAGTGTGTTAGCGCAAGGAGTCACTCCTTGAATGCAAAAGGAGTAAGCCTTACACATCATAGTTCATTTCAAATTTAAAGGTTTTGAGTGGTGGGATGGCTTCTCAAAGAGTTTGAAATGGTTTTTATTCTTTAAGACTTTCATGCATTTGGCAAGCTGTCGCAAGTATAAATTGTATGGGTAAATTGGTAGTATAGGGACCAGAGTGTAACAAATGAAAGGAGATAGAAAATTAGTACTTATTCTAAGAAATATTCATATCCTAAATCAGTCACACAAGTATAATGATGGCCCTTTACACAAACTCTATTTTATGTAAAGTAAACAACATTGAGAAAGTAGAGTACACGCATAAATTATTTCATAAATCTTTCATGAAACCTTCACTAACATGTTATACACAACATTTATATGACTTGCAGGAAACTAAATAGCGGATAATTTACTATTAATCCCCTAACAGTTTCTTACTCACACTTTAATAGCTACTGCAACTCATAAATCAGAAGAAATAAACAATGAGAGAAACACACCATACATTAGATAGTCTTGGAATCACAAAATCCTCCAGCATAAAGTGCAAAAAGGAGATTTATTCATTATATTAAGTCTTCAGGTAGACCAACATCCAACCTTGAAATGGTATTTACAAATGGTATGTATATATATATATATATAGAGGCACCAACTCCATCTCTTCTAAAAACAAGGAACCATTATTCCTAACATTAAATAGGTGTGATAGGAAATTAAAACTATATCCCATATAAATCTAACTAAAAGGACATATGTAGATGAAAGAAGAGAAGTCAATTTGGACTGAAATACTGAGTATGCTAACATGTTGCCCATTTTTCTACTGATTTGTCTCCTCGTGACTTTGGTTCTTTAATAACCATGTGTCTTCATTAAATATGACCTTCAACAACGTCATAATCACTTATCAACCATCACTTATTATATCCATATCAGTATGAGTCCTTATCTTTCTTGAAATTGCTCGAAAACTTTGCTGACAGTTGTCAAGAATCATTTAAAACGGGTGCTACCGAAAATTCTGGTAAAAAACTTATAACTGAGCAAAAATTGTAATGCTACAGAATTTTTAATAGTGCACTATTTCTTTTTCAAAAATGCACACCAAACACTTGTAAAGCCTGTGTAGACTTATACATTTTTAAATTTTAGTTGTTGTTCAAAAATGCACTTGATAAGAAAAAATGTGTTTTATTAGGAAACCTTTTTACCTTTCTTCCATATGGGTTGCAGCTTTAGCAAGCTTGTCCAAGTCTGATCAGTTGTCAATAATTGATTTTTATCTTGTGGTCCTTGTGGATGTTTCTTTGGCAATGGTCTTTTCCTCCTTTGAACCCTTTTGAATTTTTCTTCTTTTTGAGGGTTTTGTTTGTTGATCTGAAGGGGCTTTGCTTTTGTATTTATTTTTTGACTCTTTAGTCTGTATTCCTTCTACATATATGACCTCTATCAACAAACTTGGATTATGCAAGGCCTTAGATTTGAGTCTCAACGTGTTGTTGTCTTTGGTGTGTCTTTTTCTGCTACCAACAACAGGTTTGGCCTCCTCTTTCCTTCCTTTTCTATTGATTTGATACCATACATATTTTAGGAGCTCTTCATCAGACTTAGTGGGCTGATATTCTTTCTAAATTTTCTATTGAATTTTTTCTTCTGAAAATTCCAGTAGCACCTGTGCTTTGGATTTTTCTATATTTTCAGACCTTCCTCTTCGACCTCTGGTATAAACTTTGGGAAAAGGAGGAATGGGGGGCACCATCTTCATGGATTTAGGTTTATTGATTGATGAACTCTCTCCTTTCTCCAACTTCCTCTCAACCTTGATTGAAGGAGTATTTTCTTTTCTGCCTTTAGTCTCGTGCATATTCTCCTTCTTAGCCTTTCTCTTTGTTCTTTTTGCAGGCTAAGGGTGTTGTTGTGAAGCTGGAGAGAGTTGAGCTGGAACATCAGTAGTAGGTGCAGGTTGGTCTGCCCTATAAAACATAAAATGGTCCCATGATTGATTTATTTTCCTTAGTTCTTCTTCAACTAACACTTTAATGAGATCTTGATGATACAAGTTGTATTTTGATGTAGCAGTGTGTGTTTGAAACCTGGTTGTTTCTTTGTCAGGATATTCAACAGAAAGAATGGAAAATTGAGGGTCTTCATACCTGCAACATGAAACAAAAAACTCTTATGATAAAGAAAAACCATAGTATACCTCCTCTCACGAGGTAAATTTTGATGAGCTTAACAACTTCAACCCATTCACTTTTGAGGTAACTGTTGGGACTTCCTTTGGCCTAGTTGGGATCTCTATGTCTGTCATTAAGGAAACTGTTGAGATCTCCTCTAGTGATGACTTGGCCCTTAAACGAATTTTCTTCTTCCTGTGGAAGGTTGAAAGCTTCAGCAATTGAATTTGTTGATACTTGTAACCTAAGACCATAAGTGGTTTCTTCTTGTCCATTGAAAGAGTGTGAAAAATCCTAAGCTAATCCTAACTGAGAGCGTCCCAGTCTTGAACATATTTTATACCACCCTGATTGAACAAACAACCTCCTCACATTCGAATTACTATCCACTAGGTCAAATCCTTATGGCTCAATTCGTTTTATTTTTCCTCCTCTCTTAGTCGTCTTTAGTAATAAATGAAGTTTGTCTACTAAAATATGATAGGTGGTAAGGCTATAAGAGCTCACCTAACAGGTGTTGTTGTGTTTTCTATGAGATCTTGTTTGAAATATAAGACTCCTTTTCACGTTGCTCACTGAAAAATCTTGTTCACCAATAGCTAACCTCAAAATTGATAGTCTTCCTTCCTTCGCAGTGGTTTAAAACATATACATAGGTTCACCTTCCCATGCAAGAGATTTTTCATTATGGTAGGTATCTTGGATCATAGCATGCACCATGTGATAGTCATTATGATCTTCCGTTGGCTACGTAGCTTCAGATGGTATGTTACAGGTGGCTGAAAACGAGTGGAGTTGTAATTGTAGTCACCTCCACTGAACCTTTGTGACTGGCCTAAATTTCCAACAACGTCTATGCATGGTCAACCAAACGTTCATCACATTAAACCTGGGCATCCACGATCTATTCCAATACATAACACGTACTTGACATAGGAATGAGGTGACTCAGTTGACAGACAGGACAGATCAATGGCTAGTTGTGTTAACTGCGGATTGACACCTAGCATTCACGTATAACCATGACTCTAACTTAACATTACTGACAGTAAACCTTACCTATCATGTGAACTAAATCATGATAAAATATTTAAAACATATTTTATAAAAGGAACATGAGGCTTGACACAAAGCAGATACACTTTTCTTTTATTTATTTTTAAACAAGGGAAGTTATTGAAATTTCTGGTAGCATCAGATTAAAGAAAAACATACACAAAACAGATTGTCCGAAAAAGGCTAAAACAGATGCTACCGGAAATTTCGTTATCGTGAATTTTTTTTGGAAATTTACATAGTATAATCCTAAAAACAAAAAATTTAAAATAGACTCATGACTTAGCGAAGAACTGTGCTAACGTTGGCTCCATAGGGGATAGATCTCTCCCTGCGAGGCTCTAAGAATATTTTGTAATTTCATTTCCTTGTCATTGGGATATGGAGTATTATTATGAAACACACCAGTATTTACAGTGGACTTAGGCCACCAACAACCTTAGTAAAATAATTTCTTGAGAAAGTGCCCATTAAATTGGCCTCCAAACAGTTATGTCCCATCAATATGTTGTAACTCAAAAGTATTGTTTTGCAAAATATTGGAGATTCTGAAAGGACCAAGCCATAAAGCATCAAATTTGGAATTCTTACCTGGGTCTTGATGCTGTGCATACCATTTAAACACCAAATCTCCAATCTGAAAATTTTCTTTTTTAGTTCCTCTATCAAAAAATTTCTTTACAACTTGTTGATATTTTATCACCAAATCATATTGTTGTTCTTGATTTTTCTGCACTTCTATGATCTGATAAATTCTCTTGGTCATGCCATTTGGATCAGCTTCATGATCTTGTAGAAATTTAGCTATAGGAATGGCTAACTGGACTAGAAAAACAACATCAGTTCCATAAACCATTTGAAAATGTGATGTATTAATATACTTTTTGATTATCACTCTGTCAACCCATAAAGCAAATTTTAGTTTTGAATCCCAGACTTTCCTGTTTTGCTCCAATATCTTGGTGATGATTCTTACCAAAATTTTGTTAGATGATTCAGCTAAACCATTCCCTTGTGGATAGTAATTTGTAGAGTGAGTAAGTTGAATACCATAATCTTCACATAAATTTACTAATGGTGTAGCTTTAAAAGCAGTTGCATTATCTACAAATAACCTTGATGGACATCTAAATCAGGTTATGATTCCCTCCAGAAAATTAATGATAAATTTATGAGTAGCATACCTAGTAGGTATTGCTTCAATCCATTTAGTGAAGCAATCAGTTGCAACAAGAATCCAATGATGATTTCCACTTGAATGTGGATGAATTTCTCCAATGAAATCTAAGCCCCATTGCTGGAAAGGTGCGGAAAAAAATATAGGCTTGAGAGGCAAGGACTTTAAATGTTTCTTACCAATGAACTTCTGACTTTTTTCACATGCTTTCACCTTTGCACATACATCAGAAAATAAGCTAGGACAAAAATAGCCAGCTCTTAGTATTTTGTATCCGGTATTTCTCCAATAGTGATGACCTCCACGCACACTATTATGCATATCAAACATAAATTTCTTGGACTCATCTGGGTCAATGCATTTTAAAAAAACTCATGTAGGATCTTTCCAATATAAACAGTTATCTTTGATGCAAAATTTAGCAGTTTTCAACTTCAAAGATCTCACTCTGCTTTTATTAAAATTTGGAGGAGGTTTAAAATTCTGCAAAAAAATAAATGATATCCACATACCAGCTACACTCATCAAGTTTTACATCCACTGCCATGTTGTCAATAGGTTCAGAAAATTTCTCTTCTAGATTGTCATCCATGAAATTCAAGCCCAAGACTTTACAATTTTCTTCAACTAGTAGTTTATTAGTTTAGTAGGATTTATCTCTAAATCAAATTCAAGAACTTTAGTCACCCACTTACTTCTCTTTACATCAATATCAGGCTGAACTAATATATCTCTAACAGCAGATGAAGGTACATAGAAAATAATTTGAGCATGCATAATATAAACTCTAAAAGCTTTCAAAGCTTTCCCTAATGCATAAGCATGCTTTTCCAACATTTCATACTTAAATTCTGCATCTTTAAGGGATCTACTAAAATATGTTATGGGGGCTTCCTTATTTTCTGAATCTTTTTGTAATAAAATAGCAACAATAGTATCTTGAGAGGCAAGTGAGAAGATCAAGAAAGGCTTTGAATATTCAGGGCTTACCAATTAAGGCGCTTTAATGATAGCTTTTTTTATCAACTCAAATGAATTTATGGCTTCAAATGTCCACTTGAATTCATTGTCCTTCTTCAGCATGAAAGTAATGTGCCTCACCACTTCAGCAAAATTTGGAATGAACCTTCTTAAGAAATTGATCTTAACAAGGACAGATTGAATCTCTTTCTTCGATCTTGGAAGTGTTAAATCCTGAATTGCAATCACTCTTTTGGGATCAATTTGCACTCCATCTTTAGAAACTATGTGACCCAACATCTTACCTTCTTTAAGAGAAAAATGAGACTTCTTTGGATTCAATGATATACCATATTTTCTGCATTTAAAAAATAATTGTCTCAAGTGCTGAAGGTGTTTTTGATCTAAAACTGAAAAAACAGTAATATCATCCAAATAGATGACCAAGAATTTGTCTTTTTCTCCAATGAATGCAAAGTCCATAGCACGCTGAAAAGTAGCTCTGGCATTCATAATCCCAAATGGCATCTTTGCATACATGAATGTCCCCAGGGAGTGGTGAATGTTGTCTTCTCTCGGTCTTCTGGCCAAACAGAAACTTGGTTGTACCCAGAGAACCCATCCAACATGGAAATTTTGTCTGCCCCAGTTACCTTTTGAAGAATATGCCCCATATTTGGCAATGGATAATTATCTTTCTTGGAGAATTTGTTAAGATTCCTGAAATCTACACATAATCTGACTTCACCACTCTTATTTCTTATTGGAACTAGATTAGAAACCCAATCTGATTATCGCAATGGAATGATGATTTTGGCATCCAAAAGTTTCTTCACTTCCTTCTCCATCATTGGTAACAATAGTGGATTAGTTCGTCTTAATTTCTGTAGAAATGGCTTAGTACCATCCTTCAATGGTGTTATATGCTCAATGATATTTGTATCATGTGTCTTAAGACCCTCATATTTCCAAGAAAAAACATCAACAAATTCACAAAATAGCTTGTGATATTCAGTCTTTCTTTCTTCTGATAACGCTTTTGACAATTTAACATATCTCAGTTCTATTTTTGTGCCCAAATTGAAATCTTCCAATTCTGCTTCTGTTTCAGGTAACTATGGTTTGATTGAGACATCATTGTGATCAAAGAGCTTCTCAAATGGGATTATCCCCTTGGGAATATGATTGGTAGGCAGTTGAATGATAGGCTAATCAGCAAGTTGTTTTTTCATATTTTTGGTGTCTTGCAAATCAACATTATTCTTCATGAGATCTTCATCCTAATCAATATTTAGGACAACAAATTCTTTAGTAGCTTCAATGAATCTTATAATCTCCTAATCATCCTCAAAAAAATTCCAATGTTTGACATTATCAGGAATGCTAGGTCTGAACCTAACTTCCACGTCATATTTCAGCTTTATAGGCATTGGAATCTTGAATGAGCTTGCTGAAATAGAAAGTGAAACAACGAAAATATTACTTTCTCTTGGAACAAAATAAATGTTAAAGGCCATGAATGAGTCTTCTATGATACTCCACACTGCATTCCGGTAATATCTGAGTCTGGGATGCTTAGTTTGATAAACATTTGTGATTTGTTGAATAATAAGTTCAACATCTCCAAAAACTGAAATTTCTGAAATATTCATGTCTTTTGTTGTTATTAAACCAATCAACAGAGCTTCATATTCAGCCACATTTTTAGTTGCTTCAAATTCAATTTTGAAATAAAAAGTGGAGCTCTCTTTCAAAGGAGAAATGATAACTATTCCTGCACCATCTCCTTCTTAAGAACATGAGCCATCAAAATACATTTTCCACGACTTAGAACCTGCATGACTGATCTTTTTTTCATCAGGCTTCAAAATCTGAAAATTTTCTCCATGTAGGGCAGAATTATCCATATGTAAATTTCTTGAACCTACATTAGTTGTTCTAGCATAATTGGATGATTAGTGGGGTCTTTATTGTCACTAATGATATATGCCAACGAAGCTTCTCTATAAATTCTTCTTTGTTCTCCTCCAAAAACAGGTACAATAGCATAAGTAAAATCCACTTGCAAATTTCCTCCCAACCTTCTAATCCATGACCTAGAAAGTAACATGCCAAATCTAGGAGTAATGTCAGCTACAACAATATCCATCACCATCCCTCTCATGGGTAACTGAAAAATGCTTACTACAAGGTCTTTGATGACACCAAGGCATTGAACTTTCCAAGAATCAAAAGAGTAGAGTTATTGGTATTCTCGAGTTACTTCAAGACCTAGTCCGTCCATGGCTACCTTGGAAATTAAATTATGTGCGGCTCCGGAGTCCATTAGGAAATTACGCAAGATCTTATCATGAATATTTAGAGATAGATAGAAGGGAGGAGTAGAGTCATCTCTATCTTCTACCAATGGACCTAAAAGAACAATGGGCTTGTCATCTTGAAGGTTAAAAAAATCAGAGGCTACTTCGGTAGGTGGAGGTTGAAGAGATTTCATAAAATTATTTTTTAAATCATCATTCTTCATGAGCTCAACAAGAGGAACATGAATATTTATCTTTTGTATCTCATTCTCAAAATTAAAAATACGGGGCAGTTTGTGAGCAATTTTTACCTGAAGTGAAGGAGGGTTAACTAATACCGGAATTTACGGTCTGCTTGATTCAACAACTTTCTTTTCTACTGGAATTTTAACTGCATACTTATTCTTCTTGGATTGTGCAACAAGCTTTGAATTATCATAAATATTCTTTTATATGAGATTGTATCTATTTTGATGATCAGTTATAATCATGGAATGATTAGAACTCACTTCATTATTCTATGTATATGACATGAAATCTTCATAATATATTTTTGTAAGATGAATCAGCCCTTCTTTATCTCTCAGACAATTGATATCAGCACCTTTCTCCAACCCTTCAGCTTCCTCTTCATCTTCAAAAATATCATTCTACAAAGGGGGCTGCACTTTTTGATCATCGACATCTCTTCTTTCTCACTGCAAGATTTGAGGAGCATTAGGTCTTCTAAACTGCTACTTCTTAGGTTGATCAAATGAAGCATTTCTAGTAGTAGCTGGTCTTGCTTCCATCTTAAGCTTGGACATCTCAGTGTTCAATGACTTAACCATCTTGGTCAACTCATCTAGCTTAGGATCTATGTCAAAAGTTCCCGAAGATGAAACTTCATATTTTTGCTTTCTTTTTCTTTGTCAATCCCTCCTCTGAGCCTATCAGTTGCTAACACATTAGATTCTACCTCGAGTGCATTGTCCTGCATTTGTGTTAGTGTTGTAGATCTTCTTTCTCTCAATAATAAACAAAAATCAAGATCAAAGGCACCAGCATAAGTGATTTTGGTTGAAGCTTCAGTAGGTTTAATTTCAATAGGTATTTTTCTATACATCTTATCGAATCTCTTAGAAAAATCAGAAATTGATTCTCCTTATTTTATTTTTATTGCACCAAATTCAGTGATAGAATATTGAAAATATTTTTTATCACCCTATTTCCTTAAAAATGTATCATCTATGGTTTCAATTCCAATGATGCTACAAGTTGTCAAAGATCTGAACCATTTCCTAACATCACCCTCAAGGCTCTGAACAAAAACTCTCATCCAAACATCTTCATGCTCAATATTCAGATTGTTAGTATAGGTATAAAAATCAGCAAGGTGTTCTTCAGTTGTTACCTCTCCCTCACCACTAAACTTATACATATACTTGAGATAATCTCATGCAGGTAATGCATTCAGAGGTTGAGGTAAAACCAAAGGGACATGCCTTGTAGCAACAATTGCATCCATTCAGTTAGGGGATGGGTTTGGACCTGCCATGGTATGAGTTGTTGGGATTTGTGGAACAAAAATTGGTGGATTGTGAACAACAGATGATGAAGCACCAAATTTTGATGTAGATACTATTTGTTGGCTGGAAAACAAGGGAGGTACAGAATTTTCTATAAATTCAGGGGATAGAGTTTGCATGACTTCTTTAGAGACAACCTTTGAGAAAACAGTAGTAGAGGCAGCAAACTTTCATTTATTTTTTTTCTTTATTAACTTTTTAGGCTCAAGGACTAGGATTCTCAAAGGGGAATATGGGTTAGCCCTGGTTCTAGCTATTCTAGAAGCTAGAACTTCAACAATGGAGTCACCAGGTATAAATCAGTCTAAAAAGACAGCTAGAAATGTACACCTCAGAACCATACTTATAACTTTGTCATTTATCCAGGGATAAACTTCAATTCACCTCCCTGGCAATGGCGCCAAATATTTTAGCGCAAGGAGTAACTCCTTGACTGCAAAAGGAGTAAGCCTTACACATCATAGTTCATTTAAAATTTAAAGGTTTTGGGTGGTGGGATGGCTTCTCAAAGAGTTTGAAATTGTTTTTATTCTTTAAGACTTTCATGCATTTGGCAAGTTGTGGCAAGTATAAATTGTATGGGTAAATTGGTAATATAGGGAGAAGAGTGTAACAAATTAAAAGAGATAGATAGCTGGTACTTATTCTAAGAAATATTCATATCCTAAATCAGTAACACAACTATAATGATGGCTCTTTACACAAGCTCTATTTTATGCAAATTAAAAAACATTCAGAAAGTAGAGTACATGCATAAAGTATTTCATAAATATTTCATGAAACCTTCACTAACATGTTCCCCACAACATATATATGACTTGCAGGAAACTAAACAACAGATAATTTACTATTAGATCCTCTAACAATTTCTTACTCACACTTTAATAGCTTTTGCAACTCATAAATCAGAAGAAATAAACAATGAGAGAAACACACCATATATTAGATAGCCCTTGAATAAAAAAATCCTCCAGCATGAAGTGCAAAAAGGAGTTTTCTTTATTATATTAAGTCTTCAAGTAGATCAAAATCCAACCCTGAAATGGTATTTACAAATGGTATATATAGAGAGAGAGGCACCAATTCCATCTCTCCTAAAAAGAAGGAACCATTATTCATAACATCACATAGGTGTGATATGACATTAAAGCTATATCCCATCGAAATCTAGCTTAAAGGACAGATGTATATGAAAGAACAGAAGTCAGTTTGGACTGAACTACTGAGTATGCTGACATGCTGCCCATTTTTTTGTTGATTTATCTCCTCATGGTTTTGGCTCTTTAATAACCATGTGTCTTCATTAAATATGACCTTCAACATCATCATAACCACTTATCAACCATCACTTGTTATATCCATATCGTTATGAGTCCTTATCTTTCCTCAACTTTCTCGGAAATTTTGCTGACAGTTGTCAAAAATAATTTAAAATATGCGCTACTAGAAATTCTGGTAAAAACCTATAACTGCACAAAAACTTTAATGTTACCAGAATTTCCGGTAGTGCTCTCTTTATTTTTCAAAAATTCACACCAAACACTTGTAAAACCAGTGCAGACTTATACACTTTGAAATTTGAGTTGCTGTTCAAAAATGCACTTGATAAGAAAAATGATGTTTTATTAGGAAATATTTTTACCTTTCTTCCATATGGGTTGCAGCTTCAGCAAGC
Source organism: Pinus albicaulis (assembly GCA_034641835.2). Lineage (NCBI taxonomy): Eukaryota > Viridiplantae > Streptophyta > Pinopsida > Pinales > Pinaceae > Pinus > Pinus albicaulis. Next base: position 371,869,419 of record CM076573.1, on the reverse strand, counting down.
TTGTCCAAGTCTGATTTGTTGTCAACAACTGATTTTGATCTTGTGGTCCTTGTGGAATTTTCTTTAATAGTGGTATTTTCCTCTGAACCCTTTTGATTTTTTCTTCTTTTTAAGGGTTTTGTTTGTTGATCTGAAGGGGCTTTGATTTTGTATTTCTTCTCTGACTCATTAGTCTGTATTCCTTCGTATTATCCTTTACATCTATAACCTCCGTCAACAAACTTGGATTATGCAAGGCCTTATATTTGAGTCTGAACTTGTTGTTGTCTCTGGTGTGTATTTTTCTACTACCAGAAATAGATTTGGCCTCCTCTTTCCTTCTTTTGCTATTGATTTCATAGCCTGCATATTTTAGGAGCTCTTCATTAGAATTAGTGGGCTGGTATTCAATCTGAATTTTCTATTGAATGTATGCATCTAGAATTTTTGGTAGCACATGTGCTTTGGATTTTTCTGCAGTTGCATACCTTCCTCTTTTAGCTCTGGTATAAACTTTGGGAAAAGGAGGAATTGGGGGCACCATCTTCATGAATTTAGGTTTATTGATTAATGAGCTCTCTCCTTTCTCCAACTTCCTCTCAACCTTGGCTGAAGGAGTCTTTTCTTTTCTGCCTTTAGTCTTATGGATATTCTCCTTCTTAGCCTTTCTCTTTGTTCTTTTTGCAGGTCGAGGATGTTGTTGTGAAGCTAGAGACAGTTGAGCTAGAACATCTGGTGTAGGTGCAAGTTGGCCTGCCCTGTAAAATAGAAAATGGTCCCATGATTAATTTCTTTTCCTTAGTTCTTCTTCAACTACCACTTTAATGATAGCTTGATGATACAAGCTAAATTCTGATGTAGGAATGTGTGTTTGAATCCTAGTTGTTTCTTTGTCAGTCTCTTCGGCAGAAAGAATTGAAAATTGAGGGTCTTCATACCTGCAACATGAAACAAAAATCTCTTATGATAAAGAAAAACTGTAGTATACCTCCTCTCACAAGTGAGGTAAATTTTGATGAGCTTAACAGCTTTAGCCCATTCGCTTTTGAGGTAAATGTTGGGAATTCCTTTGGCCTAGTTGGGATTTCTATGTCCAGCTTTAAGGAAACTGTTGAGGTCTCCTCCAGTGATGACTTGGCCCTTAAACCACTTTTTTCCTTCCTATGGAAGGTTAAAAGCTTCAACAATTGAATTTTCTGATACCTGTAATCTAATACCATAAATGGTTGCTTCTTGTCCATTGAAAGACTGTGAAAACTCCTGAGCTACTCCTAAGTGAGAGCTTCTCAGTCTTGAACACTGTCGATACCACCCTTCTTGAACAAACAACCTCCTCACATTCGAACTAGCATCCACTAGGTTAGCTCTTTGTGGCTCAATTCATTTTAGCTTTCCTCCTCTCTTAGTCATCTTCAGTAATAAATGAAGTTTATCTACTGAAATATGATAGGTGGCAAGGCTAGAATATCTCACCTAATAGGTTTTGTTGTGTTTTATATGATATCTTTTATGAAATCTAAGACTCATTTCTTAGGCTACTCACTGGAAAATCTTGTTCACCAATAGTTAAACTCAAAACTGATAGTCTTCTTTCCTTCTTGGTGGTTTAAAACAGATACATAGGTTCACCTTCCTATGCAAGATATTTTTCATTATGGTAAGTATCTTGGACCGTAGCATGCACCATGTGATATTAATTATGATCTTCATTTGGTTGCATAGCTTCAGATGGTATGCTATAGGTGGCAGAAAACGAGTGGAGTTGTAACTGTTAGTCACCTCCACTGAACCTTTATGACTGGCCTAAATTTTCGGCAGCATCTATCCGTGATCAACCAAATGGTCATCCCATTAAACCTGCGGATCCACGATCTATTCCAACACATAACACGTACTTTGACATATGAATGAGGTGACTCGGCTGACAGACATGACAAAACAATGGTTGGTTGTGTTAACTATGGATTGACACCTAGCGTTCACGTATAACCACAACTCTAATTTAACATTATTGACCGTAAAACTTACCTATCACGTGACCTAAATCGTGATAAAATATTTAAAACGTATTTTATAACAAGAACACATGGCTTGACACAAAGCGGATACACTTTACCTTTTTTTTGTAAAACAGGGGAAGTTACCGGAATTTCCAGTAGCATTGGATTAAAGAAAAACGGACACAAAATAGAATTAAACAGACTGTCTGAAAAAGGCTAAAACAGACGCTACTGAAATACTAGCGATAATTTTTTTTTTTTGAAATTTATAAAGTTTAATCCTAAAAAACAAAAAAAATTAAAATAGAATCATGACTTAGCAAAGAACTATGCTAACACAGTGCATTGTTTTTGAGATCAACATAATTGCAAATTATCAAGTGAAATGATTTTAACATTAACACAATGCAAACCAATTAATTCAAAATACATATTATAGTGTTTTGAATAAAATAGTATTAGTTATAACGTTAAGTACTCTTCTTTATAAAAACCAATTTAAATAGTATAAATGGTGAAATAACACATGTACCATATCACTCTTTGTTCTCATGATCACCCTAATTACCTTCCAGCTCACTTAGCATGACAACACTATTGTTCTCAAAAATATTGTTTGATCTAGGGTCATGTCCCAATACAAAACACCAATCCTTATCCAACACATCTGGGTTAAAAAACACATGGTTTCAGTGTTTGGGGAAAACATAAGGCTCCTTAGCTTCATCCCACATCTTTCTATAGTTTATACATATCATCCCACTATCGCAATCTTCCTTTACATTATTTCGATCAAAGGTGTCCCACCACTTTCACCTAAAAGTAACACATTGGAAAGAAGAGAAGTCCACTTCAATTATCTATTATATCTTTTCGACGTAACGTACTCTTAGAATATTCAAATGGTTATGTGATTTCAACCCTGAAAAATGGTCATCCAGAGTGAAGCAACGCCGTAGTAAAGGACCATATGAAGATGACACCCTCACACCCATTATAACTTCCTTTTCCAAATAAAGATATCTTTTTTTTTAATCCATGGGACATCACCTTCTTTGATATACCAATTAGAGGGACTAGCTGCCTCCGATCCTGTACTTTCTAATCGTCTTGGCCAATGTTTATTTTGAGTAATAAGATCTTTCCTAATAGCGAATGTGTCACTTTGTTTCGATGATATGTGCCTCCATAAAGAATATGAAACATTTTTAAATATATGCATGGGATCTAATAAGTGGGTAATCTTAAGATGCTCCCATTACGAGAGGTTATAAAAGATAGATTTCCTTTTCATCCCAATGGGAAATTTCTCAACATACATGTCAAAGAATTATGGATCATCGAACATAAGATCCCCATTTGAATCGAACATTTCTATGAACTCCTTCTCCTTCTCTCTCATATGCTCTAATCCATTCAGTTGGTGTCATTATTGTAGGCCTTTGGGTTCTCTCTTGTTTACCATTGAAGTGGATGTTGCTCTTTTGTAAGGTTGTTCTTCTAGGAGGAATACCCTGGAGCATTCATACACTGGCTTTTGTAGGTCGTTGGACCATATAGCTTTCAGAGAAGGTCCACAACGTTTACATCCATAATACCATTTTTTTACAATACCTGCGAAAGTATTCTATACAATATGCATGGCATGTTAAAGAATATCATGAAGATCAAAATAATTACAATGAATTAAATAACTAATATGCGAAAGAATATTATTACGTATATAAACAAATCAATAAACATGTAATATACCATAGAAAACTAAGCCTAAAAAACCATGTGTCGTGTAAGCACATATGCCATACAACGTAAAACTCTTCTCTGCTACGATGGGTCTTGATACATCGTATACATTTATGCCATCCCATAATTCCTTCAATTCATCTACCAGTGGTTGTAAGTAGACCTCCATATTCTTCACTTGTCTTCTACCAGAGACTATGAGAGCCAACATAAGATGTTTATTCTTCACTAACAACCATGGGGGTATATTGTTATTGATCACTACTACAGGCCAAACATAATATTTGGTGTTCTGGAGGGAATATGGGTTGACGTCATCCATGGCTATGCTAAGTCATATACTTCGTACTTCATCCTAGAGCTTTTCGGACCATGCATCCTTTATATGCTTCATGGCTATTGAATCTGTTGGGAATCGCATAACTCCCAACTCAGTTCTATGTGAGGCATGTCATCCCTGCAACACAACTAATTCTTTTCAACGAAAGTGCCCTTGAATCCTTGGGATTATAAGCATGTGCCTCAATATCTTAAAAGGAGGACCGCACAATTTACCCTTTTTTTTATTTATCATACCTGTCAAGCCCACATTTCAGACATATCTCTTTGTCTACATATTCTCCTCTATATATAATACAATCATTTGGACATGCATGATATGATATGCACTCAACACCCAACATTTTCAACAATTTCTTTGCCTCTTCACAGAGGCTAGGCAAGACATTATCACTCGAAAGAACCTTATATTTGAATAACCTATAGTTGGTCATGGACAATATTAAATGTACATTAATGTCGATAATTATTAACGTTCATAAAATTTGCCATTTTTAATGTTCATTGTGTGATTATATTTCTCAAAATATAAGGGACTTGATGATCAATTACCTCAAAATTTCCAAGAAATATGCATTCCACAAGCCAAAATTTGCTTTCAAGTTGTACAGTAACATCGTTTTCCCCAAGGTAGACTTTGACTGACTTCCAGGTCCAAAGCGAGGGGTGGTGGAAGCAAATTTAAGGCTTTTGAAAAAAGTATTAGCGATATGAGCATCATCCCCTAGTTGATCATCATTTCTGGAATGCATCTAACAACATTGTCTCCATGGCAGTCGTATCCCTCAAGTAATCATCTATACCAACCTCTATTTGATTGCCTCCATTGCCAGCTTGTGAAGAACTACTATTGTTGTAGTCATTCCTAATTGGTGAATCTGGACATAGTGGGAATTGAATAGGTGGTTGATTCAACCATTCTTGGTATTGTTCTTCTCCGATTTTTTCTCTTAATTCAGACTTCTCTCAATTTTACATTATCGTGGGGTGAAACAAAAGATAGTAGGTAGGTCGTTCATCATCACTAGAATCTTAATAATTTCAAAAAATATATTTGAACATGATTAGTACAAAATCAATGATATCAATTAGTAAGCACGTTGACAATGCATGATTAATTAGTTTGACGTTGAAATAATTACATGAATATACCAAACAATTATTACTACCATCATTTTCCCAGGATTGTGGCTAGAAGATGGCATGTTACAATTGGCAGGGTGAAGCGGCTATCCATTTTCACCTACTAACTGCACCTTGTGGTATGTTTCTCCTAATAAGAGATTTTGACGTTTTGGAGCAATTTGAATATTTTATGCATCTAAACTTGATTATGAATCTGCATGAACCTGCAAATTTGTATACATTAGTTTTAATCAGTTGATTGCCATGGATAAAAAAAAAAAAATCAATTAGAAAATAAAAATATAAAAGAAAATATGAAGTAATTATGTTTGGTGATGGATAGGGAGAACTCCGCGATGGACTTTGAGAAATATTATGGAACAAGGTGGATTTTGAAGAATTGTCCGTTTGATATAATTATGAGATTTTCTCCCTACATTTGAGAAAAATCAACAATAAATTTTGGTGTACATACATAAACATTTTGTGCCTTAAATATGGACTTATTGTTATTGGTGCTAATGTATTGTTAATCGCACCAATGCATTTTAGTTACTGCGCACCGGAGCGACTTCATTAACAGACGCATCGGTGTTGTTAGTTAAGAAACGCACTGAATATCCGTAAATAAAAAAAGCACAACTTCATTTTTTTGAAGTGAAAAAAAAGCGGTAAATTGAAAAATGGGCAACAAACTATTTTTGGAAATCTAATTTCATAAAAAAATTATTTAAATAGTTTTTTTTTTCACGAGGGGAAAGCTCACGGGAAACCTGGGCGCACTTCCCCAGAATTTCTGGATGGTACGCGTAGTAAACCGTTCAACGGACTTTCGGCACCTGACCCCAAAGGACTCAAGGATCGAACCCGTGACCTCCCTGAATGGAGAGGCCCACGTATTGGCTCACTACCACTTGAGCTAACCCTTGGGGCTTTTAAATAGTAAAATCTATTCATTATTTCATTATTTTTGCAAAAAAGATCAGGGAGGGATTTACACGAGATACATACTTGGAGCAACAGAGCACGAGAGAACTGTGGGCAACATAATACTTTCGAACAACAACACTATTCAGAGAATCAGGATTTGAAACATATGATGATTCGCACAAAAACCCTGTAGTATAGTAAAATTGTTAAATTGTACTGTAATAATTGTTTTTTTTATAGTTTCTGTTAGATTTAATACAAGTATAGTAAAAATTTTAAATTTTACTTTGCATTTTCAGAAATAAATAAACAATAAATAATAAATACTAAAAAATAATAATAATAAAATCCATTCTTACGTTAAACTCTTGCTTCTTCTTGTTTATATGACTTCACAATTAGGGCTTTTCATTTTAGATTTATAGGGTTTGTATTACTATATATATAGGAGTATGACATGTAACCCGTGGGATCACTTGTAGAGTCAGATCCCAATCCATGTCGGCGCTTGCATGATTTTTTAAGAAACATATTTTTTTAATCGGTGCGTACTATTTAAAATAGCACACCAGTGTGCTATTGTAGTATAGAGCACCACACGGGACTCACAATAAACATTGTTTGATAAAAACATTTTTTTAATAATTTATATTTGTCTTAATCGGTGCACTAGTTAACATATAACGCACTGGATCTCCTTGTTGACAAAGAGCACCATACAGTGTTTCTACTGAATTGGCGGTGCATTTATAAGAACCTATTGCACCGTGTTTAGTGCACACTTTGCGAAAGGCGCACAATTTTCTTGTTTTATTATTTTTACTTTTTTTACCCGAAAAGTATGTGATTTATTTATAAAATATATTAATGAATGGTATGGTAGAGGTTTCATATTGATAAATAAATGATTGACAAGATTTCAAGTAATAAAAATACTGATAGCACATCGAGAAAAGCAAAAAAGGCAAATTCTTTCTAAATTCTTTACAAAAATTATTATTTTTGAACTATATGTAAGTTTAACTAATATGTACTTTTTAGTGTGTATCATGCAGAGCCACAAAAAGACAAGCTTGATAAGGTTACTTCTAATTTAAAACCAGAAGAGCGTAAAATCTTAATGGAAAATTGCAGAAGGATGAATCAAGTGAGTGAAAAAATAATATTGATCCAATTTAAGTATCTTTTTTGAATTTTCATTAATAATATACTTAAAAATATTAGATAAAATGTTTCAAAAAATCTATTGATTCAAATAAGTTTAATGTTATATAGGGACCAACAACGAAGAAAATGAATGTTTTCCTAAGAAAAGAAAAAAAATCGAACTTGCAAATGAAAATGAATTGCTCCTTAGCTCATCTGGAGTGGTGTTTGAGTTAACGAAAGGGGGAAAAACTTTTACAAAACTTTGAGGGATCTAGTGGAATGAATGTATATACATTCTTTCTACTTACAATACAAAAATCAATACAATGATTCCAAGAACCATATTTTATTTAAACTAATGGATGAGTTTCTAGAGAATTGGTCAATCAGACATGTCAGACTTTTAATAGCAAAAAAATACAACAACAAAAAAGAAGGATTGAAAATTAATATTTCTTTAAATGTTTTTCTAGAATTATATGTATATATTACTACAAAGCAATCATTTATAAATATCACTTTTGTTATATTTACTTTTCATATATCAATATAAAAATAAAATAGTTTATTGTCATGTTACATTTTTAGGAAGATTATGAAAATATCAAAGGATGAACGAGCTGATATCCAAAATTGCCAGTAGGAATGTCCAAGAAGAAGTACAAGGAGATGGTCAAAAAAATGGACATAATTACATTGCATGAGGAGCCATCTCAACAACAATGTGCTTCAAATGTAATATTTGATCATTAATTTTTTCGATTAGGTACAATAAATAAACAATCTAGCATTAAATATTGATTTTGAAGTATTTTCTTGCAGAAAATAAAAGAAAATGGAACCCATTCAGCACATAAAACAAGACAATAAGGAAGAAAATGGTTGATATCTAAGTTTGTGAGTAATTTTTACTTCCTTATAACAAGTTAACGAGATTTCATTTTTGTATATTTTAAGTTGTTTTATAACAATCATCATTGAATGTCTTCAAATAGGTACTAATATACAAAAAATAACCATCAGAAGAATTCATTGACATTGGGTTAAATATGGGTTGTTAATATAAGTTGGCATATCATAAAATAATTGTGGAATTTGTAAGCATCTATCTTGTTTTACTTAGCTTTGTCTATAATTAATAGAACAATAAAACCTTTTATATTAAATCTATGATTTGTTATGGGGTATAAAACTTGCGGGAAACAAAGTATGGAACTGCGCCAACAAATGAATTGTTGAGAGATTGCATGAAATTTGGTTTTGAAAGAATGTGTATAGTTCACGAGTCAATTCTTGCTATGGTAAATTTCTTTTCGATTTACATTGATGTATATTATTTAATATTGCAATTTTCATTATTCTCACCAATGTATATACACTCATTACACTTTATTTTTATGTTTGTAGATGGCACTTGAAGATGAAGAAAAAAATCAACACAATGAAAAAAAATTCCTCCAAATAACCCGGGTCATGGAGGTAGCTCGAGCGGTGACAACAGTTCCAGCGAAGAATCATGATCAATATGTTTGGATATCAAAGCAACGCATTGTATTTTTTGAAATATTTGTGTGTGAAATCAGACATTTTGTTTAATGTAATGGACATAATGTCCCACTTGAAAGACAAAGGGATACCAATAAATGTTCCATTTTGTATGACAAAGAGTGCCTTATCATATATATATAATAAAATATGTTTTAATTTATTCTATTGTGTTCTCCATTGTCGTTATGAAATGTTACGCCATTTATTAAATAAATGGATGATTAAATAGTATAATGAAGAGATGCGAAATATGATGATATGATCTAACAAATTAATCCAAACATCACATTCAAATGCACTAATAAAAATTTAATTGATATGAATACTATTAAAAGATATGTGTCGACTTTTGATGAATAATGAATTTTAAAAAATCACAATAATTGCACAGTCCTAGGTCTATGTTTCTAAAAAATAGAAAATGAACACCAGTGCACGTTAGTTACTGTGCATCGGTGCATTTATATGATACTGCGCACCAGTGCGTTTCTACGACCTATGGGCACCGCACAAATACCAATTCCAATTATAATGCCCAGTGCGCTTTATTGACAATTACCACATGGGTGGTCTGATAGGCGTTGCATCCACTGGAATGGTTTTCCTTTAATGCGTTGGTGTGTTTTTATAACTTAACGACCCAGTACGTTTTAACACCTAAACTTCTCGGTGTTTTTTTACACCTTAACGGTGTCGGTGCATGCACCTTCCATCGTCCCAGTGTAGCTTGCTGGGTGACACGCACCGGGACGTTGCTAAACGCCCCGGGGCATCTAAAATGTGTTTTACATCCAAGTGCTTGGTATGTTTATAGTACCAATGCATACATGGTAAAACGCATTGGTGTTTTCACACATGATGTGCACATCGATGAGAAAAACATCCGTAAAAACCTCCAGCTGCCTAGTTTTTTTAGTTGTGTTGAAGTTCCATTAGAAGCTTTGCCAAAACCTCTATTACCAAAAACAGATGTTGTGGCAAATGTTTTTTTGAAAATTTTGGTCAAATTTATAACACTAAAAACCTCCTTTATAAACTCTGCTAGAGGTTCTTTTCCTTGTAGTGAGCCACAACTTCCTCCATGAAGACGAAGGCACGAAACCCTCATCTTCTTCATCCAGATTGTCTATGATAAAATAATTTTCCCGATGCTCTCGTAAGTTCATTCCTCTCGATCAATTTTCAGTTTTTGAACTTTTCACTTCATCGACTCATCCAGTAATAACAACAGAGCACCTTGTTTTTCGATTTGGTCATCATTGGCAACTTTAGCCGAAATGAATTAAAAGAGCATGCCCAAATTTATAGCATGAGGATTCGATAGTCGTCACTACCATTAGAATTAAAATTTGAAGGGTTGGTCCTAATTTCATTTGGAAAGGCATATATTCATCTAACCCTTCAAATATGAAAGGTTATAAATAAAATTAATGTCTATGGACAAATGTATATTAAATAAACCTTTCACAAAAAAAAATTCTAAAATTAAATAGCCTCCTTCTAAAAAATTCACAAAATTCTTCATCCCACCAAATAATTCATGGAATAATATATAAGTTACATTTATTCAAGTTATTCATTAGAATCTAAAAAATATGCATAGTACATGTTACTTGGAACAAGGAAATGTTGACAAAAAAACAAGTGGATATTTTCCATCACGCGAAAGAAATTAAAACATCCGTCACAGTGCCATTTGTAGCCTAAGCTAAACCCAAAAATTAGAAATTGAAGTAGACAAAATTTTCTTGATAAGAGGATAATGAAGACTACCTTCTAACTAAAGAACTGTGTAAATATGGAGTAGTGAGAAGACCCCAAAAAGGGACCAAGTCTACAAGGACTAATCATATTGTTGGATTAAGTCGAACCTCTCACCTCAACGCCTCCCATGAGGGGAATTTTGAGGTCTAAAATGGGTCTCCTAAGGAAATTATAAAATAATGGTGGAAATAATAAAATAATATTAGATTACATCATCAAATTTTAGAGAGAAAAAAGAAAAAACTATTTTTTCAGCTCGTATTTTCAACTTATCTCCCTATAGGTTTACTCAAATTTCAAGTGGTAACACTCATTGAATACAAAATTTGATTCTTCATCCAAGGAGTACCCATGTTGCATACTTTTGATGGACCTTGCTATACGAAAAATGATAAATAAATGAAAAACATTATTGCAATAACGTTACATGAAAAACATTATTGCAATAACGTTTTTCATGTATTTCTCATTTTTCGTGTAGAAGGGTTCATCGAAAGTATGCAACATGGGTACTCCGTGTATGAGGAATTAAATTTTTTATGCAACGAGTAATCCCACTCGAAATTTAAGTAAAACCTTAGGGAGATAAGTTGAAAATACAAGTTGAAAAAATAGTTTTATTATTTTATTATTTTTTAATATTTTTACTTTTTTACCCCAAAAATGGTGAATCATCCCCCATGGTTGACATCATCATCTTGAATCCTATTGGTTCTTATAAATTTTGTTTTAGTGGTAAATTTTTCTTAGGAGGCCCATTTTAGACCTCAAAATTTCTCTAATGTGTATGATTGTATATGAATGGAAAATAACTAGAAAAATGCTACTGGTGATGATATTGAAATTTGTATTGTTCCCACCTCCTATGCTACTAGTTTTCCTTCTCGATCTCAATCAATGGCCTCAAAAATTAGATCAATTGGTCGTACCTTTTCTTCTGATGTTGATTAAAGGTCAACGATTGTCTAGTGTCAGACCATGGATAATAACTTGCCCTTTGTGCATAATGGGTTGCGCGGATTGCACCCATTGTGGATGATGGATTGCAAATGGAAATGGAAAAAATGGATCCAACCTGCAGGGAAAGAGTGTCGAGGAAAATCGGGATTCGGGGATGAGCAAGAGTCGAGAGTGCACACGAAGTTGTTGAATGGCTCATTGGGTATTCAATGTGCTCCACCACCCTGTGCTAGGTGTAATAGTATCAACTTGGCTAAAGAATCAATAAATATTGGGTTCATAATTAAATTAATTGAGTCCATTTATACACGGCATCACCGCCTCTTCCTTCAACAAATTCGAAAAGTGAAGTGGACGGTGGAGAAATTAGTTCAGTTGCTTATGAAAATTCAAATTAATGGATGGAAATTGTAATTTTTTTTAGGGAGCGAGTGCAATGGGATATATCTAACAATTAATAACTATGTTGCATCTAATTCCATATTAAATTTTATCTAGAAGTAAGACGTTTAATTTACAGGCTGTTGTTTATGTATCTTGACATCGAGGTTCCTAAGGGCTTATAGATTCAGAACTCTTAAATTAGCATTGCCTTCACATTAAAAATTATACTTAACCCCATTAACATAATGGTATTTCACAACAACATTAATTGACTAAATTAAACTCGCAAGTTGTAGTATTAATTACAATGTGTATATACAATTATGTTAAATAAATCCTAGATTAAAATGTAGAGGACTAAGTTATCTATTATAGAGTAGTAGGATGGGATTTGAGAGAGGAAAGATCCTTTTCAGTCGTGTACATGTGGCCCTTTCAATTTTGTTACATAGTCTAGTCGCTAGTGCTTTGTACTATGGAGTAACATCCCAATTATTCGTCCCATTGTGATGGATGTGGTATTGCAGATGATGATTCATATCTGAGATAGAAAATGGTATGGCATAATGATATATAAAAACCAAAAGAGAAAACTATGTTTTTAATTTAATTTGTAAACCTGGTTGGAAAACAACCAAAAAAATTTGATACATATTTCCAACCATAACTGCATTTTATTTTGAATTCTTTATGATCATTTTGATTAAATATTTAGTTCATTAATTTGTGTGTGTGTGTGTATATATATAATTTTAAATTATATTTTTTATATTATAATTAAAATAAATAAATAAATCCCCAGATGCGGGTGTTTAAGTTGCTCTGTACGACGGCGCGTGGACAGGCATGGTGGGCTGGCGTGTGGACTTATACCACCACCACCCAACTCCGCGCGAGACCTTGCATTAATAATCCTGCCAGCGACTTCAATGATGCCTTAACGCAGCTCTTCCTCCCAAGCCAGCCCGCCTACATTTCTAATACGGCGCCCCAAACATGATTCATTTCTGCAACTCCTCTACGTTCGCGTTGTTCCATAGCTGCAGCAGAGCCTCGCTCTCAGACTGGTATTGGGAAGCGATGTGCTCTTGCGTGCTGCATTGAGCTGATGCCCAAAATTCACTTCACTCACAGCCCTTTCTGCAAGTTTTGGTCTAATTCACCTATTGACTGTGTCTCGGCTCTACCTGTTGGTGCACCCCTGTATTCTTCTGAGGCCTGTGCTTCACGCCATTGCTCAACCGACTCGCACTTTGCCTTGACAGCCCGCTGCACTATGCCTAGACTCCGTAATCGAATGAGGTGCAGGAGAGGCACAAGTCGAGGGCAGATTTCCCGACAGCCTTCTTCCTCCACCTCTAGCTCGACCTCTCAATCCTCGGAGTACCTCTCTGGCCGTTATCCTGCCACCAGGAGTGGTCGAGGCCGTGGGTCTGGGCACAATTGCACAGGGCTCCCCCCACATCCTGGTTTCTCCACTTTCCCTCCCCGTTCAGACCCATACCGCTCAGCTCTGCATTCCTTGTGCTCACTGTCACTCCACCATGATAGCCAAAATCACCTTTGATTTTCATGAAGACTCCGTGACTGAGGCTAACCAGGTTCCAGGTGCGCCTAAGGAGAAGAGCATCAGCGCTTTACATCTCACTCCTCTATCTGACAGCCTGAAGCGTAAGGAGCCCTGCAGCAGCGAGATTCCAGACAAAAGCCGCCCTGCTGACCCGAGCAATTCGAAGTGTTGTGGTTCTGTTGGCAAAGACGAACCCCAGACGATGGATGAAGACCCCTATGAGTATGGCTCTCGCATCGTCGAAGAAAGCCAACCAACTCTCATGATTCCTGAATGCGTCTCCACTCTCAGGTTTTTGTCTCACAGTCGTTTATCTGGGCTTGATCATTTGCGTTTTGATTTTATCGATTTACATACTCAGATCTTTGCTTCTATGTCTTATAGCCAGTTTCCCCTGCATGGGCGGCTTTTCACTGTTTGTATGGCCCGGAACAGGGTAATAGGTCTAGTTTTTGAAAAAATTTGGTTAGCCATCAGCTTTTTAATTGACAGATTGTTGTAACTCTGGGCAAGATCTTCTGAGGCTAGGACCTCCTTGTAAATTTTTGTATCAATAATAGGAGTAGAAAAATTCAGAAAATAAATAAATAAATAAAATAAAAATTATTATTTAATATAAATTAGTGAATTTTTAAGGAGTTGTATTTAGCAAGACTTTTTGGAAGCTAATCTCGTCGTTTTTTCTAGTCTAATTTCTCTAAAATCCGGCAGGAATTTATTGAAATCACAAGCTTATGGGTAACCCTTGCACAATCGAAGTGCCCAAAGGGTTTTTCATGGTGTTGAATCCATATATACCCCATCTAACCAAGCTCTCTGATTGACCATCATCTAGCCATGTTTATGAAGCTCTGGCTGGTTGAATCCATAGAGTATAGTTCCCACGCAACGATGAAACTGGTACGGATTGTTCCTGTGCTACTGACAAAAGTAAATATGACTGGTCAAAGTACCTAAGAAAGTAGTCGGTTAAGTTCAATAACAAAGTGTTAAAAAAACTAGTTTAAATAACACAAATCAATATTTCACCTCCATTTTTTCCACCAGATTCCGACACCGGAAAATCCAAAAAGTCACACTAAAGACAACTCCAATTTTTAAAGCATTTATATTATGTTTTTTTACACAGTAGGAAAACCTATCATAACTCAGCTGTCAAACCAACATTGAGGACAACCATCTTTGGCTGCTATCCGCCAAGCTGACTCATCATCCTTATTCAAGGAAACCATGCCACCTAGAATAACCCGTTGGTGGTTCGTAAGGAGGCAGACTTTCACTCCTGTGAAATGCCTCTGGGGCTTAGGGCTTAGGTCGTTAACCTATTTCCTTATGTTCGAGGAGGACGAACTCTTAACACAGCAAAAGTCATTTTAAGGCATACTCCAGGCCCAAAATTTATATTATGTTATTACACAATTTAAACTTGTGATTTTAACAAATTCATATTAAAGTTTCAAACAAACTTAACAAAAATAAATATAAGAAGAAAAAAAGGCCAAAATATCTAAAAATTAAGATCTTCCAAATCTCTCAAATTTTTTAGAATATCAAATCAAAATTACTCTTCTCATGAAATTCTTAATTTGAAATCCAAAAATTAAATCAAAATTTTTTATTTGAATGAAAAAAATCAAACATATTGTAGTTCGCTTTTATCCACCAAGATAAATAAATTGTCGATAAACGTTTTGGTGTTAATCCTTAGTTTTCCATTGCTTGATGTGGTTGTCGATATATTTTATTTGGAAAATATGAAAATGTTGTGTGGAGACAAAGTCCATGCAACCTAGCAGAGTTTTAAATAGTTTATGATATGACTTACCCGCCAGATCAATTTAAATTAATAATTCTACATTTTGCAGGCTTTTGAATGCTTTCTAATTCAAGAATATATTAGAATTAGTGTTGTTAGTAACCATTCATTCATATAAACCTATTAGAATTAGTGTTGTTAGTAACCATTCATTCATATATTTTAGGTTTAGTGTATAAAGAACTTGAAATTTTATATTTTTATGGATTTACTTATTTGATGGGGTACTAGGCAGATGGAATTACATTAAAAACGAATGTGTGAGATCATGAGGAAAAAATTACAAAGAATGGTTTCCCTAATATTATTTATTGTTCATACAGAAATAGGAATAAAATTTTAAAGAACTTAAAAAAATATCGACTACTCTTAAAAATATTGCCCTCTTTTAAAATATAAAAATTTAATGTAACATTCGTGATTCGTGATTGACCAGTGATTTTGATAGATTTTGATATTTTAAATTTTTTGAAGGGAAATATTTTTGTTAGCACTTCTGGAACGAGTTAGAATCCCGAGGAAAGCTTGGTATGGGTTCAATTTTGAACATTGACGCCATTAAAGTATAGGTTTCTTGCACTGAGCCAAAGCTAAATCTGAGTTCGGATGATTGTTCACGTCATGGTCAGGGAAAAAAAATGTAGCGAGTAGCCTTTGAGTTCGAACTCGTGGTAGAAGTTGACCAACACGCTTCAGTTGTTCCACGTGTCCTCTGTTCATCTTCGTTGGTAGTAAATTCCTCCCCCACAACGACACTTGATCAGACGCGGCATCTCGCGGCTGCATTGTGTAATGTTGACGTGGACATCTCGGGGCAACATTATGGAATGCCAACGTGGACATCTCACAAGTTGATTTCTGGCGAATGGAAGATAGAGTGTCCACATGGTATGAGAAGGCAAAGTTTATTTTTCAGGTTATTTAGCGAAAATGTCTTGGGCAGTAAATGTTCACCATAGGATCAAAGCAGGTACATCATCCAGTCATGGGCATATATGTCTCGCAGGAAAGTGAGACTTCTATGAAAATGGAAAGTGAGAAAAAATTTTTTTATTTGTTTTTTTTTTACATATATTTTATTCTTTTCCATCACTTTTTACTATCCCATATTAAGTGGCATAAAGAAACTTTTAGGTATTTTTTTATTCAAAAAAATTCAGAGTTCATCATGCCTACAAGTCAACATCCGTAAGGTTTCCAATTCAAGTTTGGGGGGTGCCATTTTTTCAATGATATCTAGGTTATAGGGGTTTTCAAAGAGTTTAATTGGGAGTTGTCTTTAGGGCAACTTTTTGAAGTTTCAGGTGCTGGAATCTGGTGAAAATTTTTGAGGTAAAATCTTGGTTTTTGTTTTTCAAACTGGTTTTTTTGACTCTATATATGGATTCAACGCCCTCAAAAACCTCTAGGGCACTTCGATTGTGCAAAGCTAGCAATCAAACTTCTCTTTTCAATAAATTCTTGCCCGAATTTAGAGAAATTACACCATAAAAAGTCACCATAAAAGCCTTCAAAAAATCTGCACTAAAAACTACTCGGTTTAATTGAGATAGCCTTTAATTCTTTTCGATTTTTTCGCATTTACAAGTTACTACAATATGTCTTCAATTTTTTTCACAACTCCAAGTTCAATTATTTACCAGTATGCTTATTTGAAGCTTTGCTCACACAAGGATTTCGTAGTTATAAGTATTTTTTTTGGTAGCTATAGGGTATGCTTATTTGAAAATTTTCATGGTTACTCGGAAGTGTCTTCATTTTGGGTTGTAGTTGTTGAATTTGACTTGTTCTAATATACTTTTAAATCTGTGAAAAAATGTTGCTATGCAGTATCCCCAAACTACACATATCATTCCCCTCATATTGCTACTATTTTTTCTTTTAACGGATTATATCTCTGCATGAGAATAGTGCTATTACTATGTGAGAATCATGCCACCCATTTTCTTAAAAAATATAACTAGTAACCATAATATGAAGAGAAACATGTTCATTCTTTGATAGCCATGGCGGGCTTCCAATTTGTGATTACAAAAACAATGTGATTAAAAAAAATAACGAGGATCATATATTATTCTTGAGATTAACCAAAATTAATTTATGGGAGTCAATTGTGGAAACCACACCAAAATACTATGCGTGGAAAGTGAGCATGGTTGACTTTTAAGTTGGTCACAAATTGGGAGAAGGGAATTGAATAAGGGAATGTTAGGAAAAGAATATAAAATAGATATGATGTGAAAAAATAAAATATTAACATAGATTTATAGATTTAGACTGTCATTGACAAAGTTGCTTAGGGACTTGATGTAATTTTGAGAGACCTTAATGGTGTAGAACGGATGAGATAGCTAGCTTACAAATGCATAGGGGTTGTCTTGAACCCTTTGTCCCACTAAGGTAAAATGTAGGACTATAAGAATATTGAATTCACTGAGATATTAGGACATTGAACACAATCGAGCATTTGCATGGATGATATGAAGTTGGCTCGGTGGTTAACTAGAGATATCGGGGCAACAAAGTTAAGAGCCTCAGGATTGTGTATAAATGGTCTTGGAACCAACCCACAAGGCACCACTATGATGCTCTACGGGTAATAAATATATTCATATTATTTCGATTGATATTTTATCTCTCTTTTGTAGCTATGGGATATATAAATGGATGGGTGTGATAAATATTGTTGGTGGTGTGTTTGCATGCAGGTATGTAGGAATGAATATTCTTCAAGAGTGGACAAAATGAAGGGCACTTCTTCATTGACATTGACATAATAAATGTTAGTTTTACGTTAATAGAGTCTTGTGAGTTGTCATGTCTTGTGTCACCTATAACCTACATTGTTTTGGTTTTTGTTATTAAATATTCTCAATCACATTGTCACCTTTGTAATTAGACAATTAAATTCATTTTAACACATTCAATGTATTATTCTAAAATGAATCCCTAAACTAGTTATGTAAATACAATACCCAAGTTATTATGCATATACAAGCATAAAAACTATTCTTTAAAAACTATGCAAAAAGAGAAAAAAAATACAAAAGACATAATTATTCAATGTTCCCTTCCATTGATTCGGGGGTATGCTAGTTAATTTTATACTTATTTATAACATAATAATTTTATATTTATTTAGCTTTTTTCATATTTTTTTAAGCTATTTTAAGTGTTGCAATTAGATCCAATCACTTTCTTTAAGAATTAGTGACATGAAAGATAGCATGGATTTTAGAGTGACTTGAAAGTTATAATTTGTAAGTCATTGGCTGAGAATGTTAGAGTATCTTATAGGTGCCATAAAAATTTAGAGCAACCTTATATTGGGGGGTTGTCTATTAAGGGAAATAGACTTATATTTTTGCACATGAGGAACACCTAGTCCCATTCTTCAAAATGACACTCACAGTAATGACGATCAGTATGTTGCTTCATAAAATTCTAGGCAATTACAAGATTATCTTTGAGAGGGAAAAGGATATCACCCAAGTTGTGATTTTTTGTCATCCTCTTATACCTTTTACACTCTTGGTAAATAAGATACTACTTATGGGGATTTTTGTCCATAGCCAACATCAAAGGGGGTCATATGAGTGGCACCATGACAGGTTGTATTACACCACCATTTTGATAGGGGTAACCATTGAACCAATTATGATTGTAATTTAGAACTAAAGCAAATCAAATATGGTTCTAAGTGCTTGTTGACCGCTTCAATATGTCCATTAGATTGGGGTGATAAGAAATGATAAGACGCAATTGAGTGCCCTGCCACCTAAACAATTCTTGCCAAAAATTGCTATTGAAAGTGGGATCATGATCCATGATAATAGATTCTAGCATCCCATGTAGTTTAAAGATGTTATACACAAAGACTTGAGCAATTATAGAATCTTTAAACGGGTCTTGTGGGCCAAAAAAATAAGCATATTGGGATTTAAGGTCATCAAACACAACCATGATGATAGATTTATTGCTACATTTTTGGGTAAACCCCAAACTAAAATCCATAAAAATGTATATCCATACAAAAATTGGAATAGATAAATGTTGTAGTTTACTTAAAATTTTCATTGTTTCTACCTTGTCTCATTGGAAAAGGTCGCATTTGGCCACAAAGTGTGGATGTTCTTCTTTGTTTCTTTCTAAAAAATGAATGTTTGATTTATTCATATGTTTTATGTAAGTCGAAATGATTACTTATATTGAAGATGCATGGACTTCATATGACATGTTTTCTTTAAATGTGGATTGTTTGCTCAAATGCAAACACCCTTTATAGTGAAGCTCATTATTATTGCAAGTGTAGCCCTAAGATGCATGGGGGTTCAGTTGAATTTGTTGGATAAGGTTGGGAATATTGATACGTGTGAACCATTCCTTTTGGACCTTATTTAACCAATCTACTAAGATGAAGGAGAGTGAAAGGAGGGACACTTGCTCTTCATATTTTCTAGAGAGAGCATCAACTACCACATTCTCCTTACACTTCTTATAAATCATCTCATAACCATAGCCTAATGTTTTTTGTAACTCACTTTTGGTGATCTAGAGATGAAACCTTTTGCTTTATAAAGCATTTGAGGCTATGATGATTATTTTTTAATTTTGAAATGTTATCCAAGTAAGTAGGGATACCAATTATTAATAGCATGCAAGATAGCCATCATTTCTTCTTCATTGGTGTATTTTCTCAATTGCCACTCCTAAATTTATTTTCTAGTAAACACCAAGTATCTTCCTTCTTGCATGAGAATTGCTCCAATTCCTTTTCCTAATGCATTACATTCCAAATTAAAATTATTAGAAAAATCTGATAGAGCAAGTATTAGGGTTGTACACACAACATCATTCACATCCTAGAAGGCTTTGTTTGTTGCTTTATTTCTACTAAAAGCATTTTTATTAAGTAGAGTGATGAGGGGACTAGCTATTTTTCCATATTTCTTAAAGAAATTTATGTAGTACCCTATTAGGCCAAGAACCCCTCGTAAACTTGTAAGAAAATTAATAAACGGTCAATCATTCATTGCTTTAATTTTCTTAATTTACCACTCATACGCCATCATTAATCACAAGACGGCCCATAAATTCTACTTTAGAGACACCAAAGGCACATTTGGACCTTTTGAGAAATAACTGGTGATCATAAAGTGATTTTAAGACCTAATCTGTGTAGGCGACATGGGCATGCCAAATTTTATTTTTTTCAAGTGGTTTGAGTTCATCAGGCTTGACATGTGGCCTGAGAAACTGCGACCCAGGGGCATCTAAGCCGTCAAAATCACCTAGGGATCACAACTGGCCTAGGCCACACCAGCCCTTAACATGACTGGATTTTTTCCCACAAAGTTTCAAACCAGTTACCTTCACATGATTGAGTGACTTAATAGTACACCCCTGTAATATTCCTGAATTAACGCACAGCTAATTGGAATATTAAATTTTGACTTTAATCTTAGTTAGAGGAATAAGAGGGTATGGAGACCCATAAATCTCCTTAGTAGGAATAAAATACACTCCTAGTATGAATGGAGGTCATCTAAAAGATGGATTAAATACCCTTAGGTGTGAAAAGGGGTTGGAGCATGAATACTGGGTCAACTTTGACCAAATCAAACAACGTTGTTATGGAGGAGTGGCATTCATGGTGGGATAGCGCAGTTTTGGAGGGAGATTAATGCCTGGAGGTGGTGAACTAATTGAGTGGGGCCAAGGGTAAGGAAACTCATCACTTATTTAAGGAAGAGGATGGCAGCCATATGGGGTTATGTTTTGAGATTATTATTTTGTATATGGTCTATTTAGACTTGTTTCTCTCTTCAATTGTTTAGCTAAGATTGCAGTGTTGTTTAGCACAGGTTGTTCCCGGCCGGGAATCCCACCTCTTTCCTTGAGAGGCCTCTTGGGAGAGTATTGCATTACCTTGTCCACTATCTGGCATCAGGCCAAGCTACATCTTTGTTTTACAGCGCAGTTTCTACAGAGTATTGTGTTGTGTTGCAGGGTGCAGCAGTGGAGAGTTGATTTCGTTCACTTCTTTGCTTGATTTCAGTTGGAGGAAATCTTCCTTCCATTGGGAGACCAGCAAAGAGAACCCCTGAGCTTTAGTTCATCATCCAGCAGTAGGCTAAGGTACTGTTACCAGTTACAGTGCATTTTTATGAAGGAACTGTGTTATTTCAGTGTGCAGTTGCAGTGAAGGGTTGAAGCCCTAGTTGGGAGAGATAGATTTTCAGTGAGGGGATCAGTCTCTCATTTAGAGAATCTATAGGAGGATATTTCATATATTTCCATATCAGAACAGCAACCTCCTATCATCTATCTAGTTGCAGAGATTATTCATCCCTAGGGCCATATTTGTATTTCTGGATTTTTGTATATTTCAGGAAACCCTTCCCGGGTTACCTTGGAAGTGTGCTTGGGAGCTTAGACCTCTGTTCCTGACATTGTTTGAGCTATATAACAGAATATCCATATTGATATATCATTTATGTAGCATTTATGCCCTAAAAATGCGCTGCCATGGCTCATGGCACTTGTATGGCAGTATTTTTTTACATGTATTGACATATTTGCTTAGAGGATGCTTGTTTTGTATTGCTTGAATGACTATATCCTCAAGATCTTGTGCCTATTATTTGCTGATATGTTTAATAAGATGGTTGTACATTTTTCTCATATCATGGTGTGTTGATTTGTTCACTGTTATTTCCATTATTGTGTTCAAATATTGCTGCTTCCCCATTTGGGAATACTATAGTGGTATCAGAGCATAATATTGGCTCAGCCTATGAGTTTCAGCCAATATGCTATAAGAAGAAGAAGAGAAGAAAACAAGATCTAAAATGCAGGAAGGAATGAGCTATGTCTCATCACTTTTCAGATCTATGAAGCACCTCTCCAAGGAGGTCAAGCAGATGAAAGAGGAGAGATGCAATGAGATCTCTAAAGGGTTTCAAGAAGAGGAAGGTTTGTGTACTTCCGATCAGTAGAAGAAAGAACCGGTATTTCATAGAGCTCCAAAGAAATACATTATGCCCTTTCCTTTTGAAGAAGAAGACAAAAGGCATGGATATGGAGGACACTTGGATCATGAGATTCTAAGTGAGTACCTTGTAGAATATAAATCTCAACCTAGAGCTTTCAAGGAGAATCTAACTCTCCCGCAGTTCATTCAGCTCAAAGAAGAAATAAGACCTTGTAGCAATAGATTTCTATTGCCTACATTTGATGGGTCATCCACATGTATAACAAGAGCTTGGGGAATGAAGTTGGATGCATTTTTCCTACTACATCCAATAGTAGAGAGAGAAGTTGTTGAGATTGCAGCACTACACCTTGAGGGTGAAGCAAACATTTGGTGGTTCAGCCATTTGAGTCATGCAAGAGTGACTTCATATGTAGATTTTACTCAAAGGTTTATCAAGAAGTTTGATAATAATAAATCAGAGGAGAAGGAACTTCCACCACCACTTGTTGCAGGAGCACTTGTATCAGGAGAAAGAACACTTGCACCTTTGCAAAGTGATCTTGATCTCTTGACTTTTAGAGTCCCATGCACTATTCTGGAGATGCATGAGGAGGAGGAGACTTGTACCAACATTGATGTAGCCATAGAGGAGTAGCCATCATCATCAGTAGTTGGGGAAGTCATCACAATGGAGGAAGGAACCCTTGTAGCAGTACAAGATGTTCCCAAGCTTTACCAAGGTATGCACATATTTCCATTTCCTGTTATTTCAGCACATCATATGGAGGAATGTGGGAATATACCCTTGCATGACATAGGGTCAAAGTACATTGTTGATTTGGAGCAGCAGACTATCACTGCGCTGAGGATCCTTGATTTGTTCAAGGAGGAGATATACAGGCATCCTGGTTATTCATTTTTCAGCTGCACACAACTCTTGGGGTTGGAGTGTAGATTTTTGGAGGATAGGATGAGTATTGTCCTAAACAAAGCAATGCAGAACTATGTGTTCAACATTGAGCATGATCTTAAGACAAAAGATGCACCATCATGGAGATCAACAGCGTTGTCATTGAGCGGTAGGGATGAGTTGGGGGGCCAACCTTTATTGGAGCATTCCAATGACCATTCTACATGTGTAGCAGGGGATAGGCAAATGGTTGATGGGAGACATCTTATATTCCATTGTTATGATGGATCTTTCTTGATGAGCACTTCACTGCTCAATGAGAAGATTTTGCCTTCAGTATATTTGGATCCTTATGGGATCAACTTGGTCATTGATGAGTGGTCTTCATTTGGAGATCTCCACGAGATTGCATTTCAACATTCCATGAAATGCAAAGATAGAAATCTGATTTGGGAGGGTGGTATTCTCCATTGGAGGAATACCAATTTGGAGCATGATGATAAACACTCACCATTGGTTGGATGGGTGATGTTGATGAGCAAAAGTCTGGAAAGCCACTTGCAGATCTATGACACAGGGCAGCATGGAGGCAAGGTTGCGTTGGCTACTCTTGAAAGAGTTTGGTCATCATGTACCACATTTTATTTTAAAGAGTATGTTGGTGGTTGGGATTTGGCATGGCACTTTCATCATATGGCAGCAGGGAGTTTGGGTGCATTATGTTGATATGGAATTATTCATGTCAATCATCATGTTTTCACCTCATGATTTGTATGATGGAGGTGTGAGGAGGCAGCAAGAGCTATTGTTGCTTTGGCTAATCTTGGGAGAGTATGGTTTGAATCTCTCCCATACTTTGTAGGATGTTTTAGGAGAAAGGGATGGCACAATCAAAGTGTAAAGAGGTTGCCCTTCAGCGTTTGAGGATCAGGAGGTACTTCCACACAGGAAGGAGACTCCCACACATAGCAGCATGATGGTGGATGACTTTGGCATATGGCATGTTAGGGAATGGAGTCATGGAGTGGCAAGAACCTTATCACTAAGGCCAACAACGTTGTCACTTGGGAGTATGTTTCTATTGATGGAGTGTTCTAATGGGAGTATGCATCCCTTGATTTTGCAGACCTCTATGAGGATATTCTCATGGGAGGGCTCATCTATGGTCCTCACTTTCAGCATACTCACAATGCATGGTAATAAATGTATTTTTGTACTTATTGATCATTACATAAATTATTTGAATTCTCTCACCATCTATGTACAGTGCATTACTCCACAAAAGGGCAATATTATCTTTGGGTCTCATGGTCATTCTAAGACCAATATTTGTGATGGAGATAGCCCTTCTTTGCATGACTTTGGACAAGTGTGGTGTTATTCTTATTATGCTTAGATGATATATCATGTCATTTACTACCTCATAGTAGATGAGCAAACATGCACAGCTAGCAACTTGTTGAGAGACAACTTGCCACATGATGTTCTAAAACAATAATTGGTAAAACTACGTTGTATCCACTGGAGAAACCATTGGTACCATCCAAACTTGCACATAATCTTCAGCATTTTTCTGATTTGGATACCACATGGTGATGATGTACCATGCACTTTGTATGGAATGGTTTGGGCTCATGAAACTAGAGGAGGGGTCATTGGAGATCCATTTGTCCTTTTGTATCTTGAGGGCAACATTATTGCAACCCAATATCAGTAGCAGCTCTACACTTTCCATAATTGGAGAGAGAGACAGCGTGGGATAGGCCATTTGGTCTATCAAGTTCAACAATGCAGCCCACCTTTTTTGCCGGAGCCTAAGGTGGAGGAATATTTCTATGAGTTACCATTTTGGAGGGTGACTCATTTTGTATGGATGATAGCTTGGGGATGGTGTTGGAAATACTGAGAGGGGGGGGGGGGTGTGAATCAGTATTCCTTTCAATTAGAGCATTAGTTAATCTTCAATTATTATCAGTGTTTTTACAATGATAGTAGTAAAAAAAAGGAACACAAATGCACACAGTTTTTAAGGTGGAAACCTACTCCGGGACAAAAACCACCAAATGTTTTTCTAATAATTCTTTAATATTCAACTCTAATTGAAAATAAAGCTCCAACTTCCTAGAATCTAGAAAATAATTCTTCTCCAGCTCCCACTGGATGGACTCTCCAATGCTCGAGATTTTTCAGTAGTCAACTGAACGGATGCCCTAACACCCAATGAGCTACAACTCACCCTAGCACCACCCTACCACCCTATAGAAAAATAAAACAAGAATGGACTCTCGTACCAAGGAAATGGTCCACTTTACGATGATATAAAATGATGTAGAAGAAGAAGACAGACTAGAACATAACCCCAACTATGACACAACCACCTAATGATGATCCTAGACCTCCCGACACTACCTCTTCAACTCTTGGCAGATAGACACTTGCACAATTTTTACAATGATGCATTTACAATGACTTAGTATAATGGTACCTTTACAATGATTGTATGCGGTGCTGCCCACTTGAAGACTTCATGTGGTGAAATTCTTGCTATTGCTCTGCACCTTGGTTGCTGCTCTTGTCATGCTACCCTCTGCTGCACCTTTCTTTGCTTTGCTACCCTAGAAAGTCTGGTCCTTTGCATCTTTTGACAACACATGATCTAGATTTTTCTTGTCTTCTAGGAGCTCGATATTGAATCTGGTGTATTTCTATTATTTAACATCCCCAATATGTGATTTTTGGCCCTGTAGTAGCCCTTTGATTCTTCTTTCCAATGCCACAGGTCTAGCCCAATTTGGATTCTTGAAGAGAGAGTTATGCCCAATCTCTCACAATGCCCTAATTATGGATTGTTTCAATAGAGCGATTGTACGACGTGCCACGTGTCATTATTTCTTCATTAGGCTCTGAAATTGATATAACAAAAACTATAGCCCATGCAATATATGCCATTTTTTATAGATTCCAATCCGATACTCAGAGAGAGAGTTATGATTATTTTCCCAAGGTCACTTCTTTGAGATGAATTTCAGGAGCCTTAAAAAACACTGACTTCGACAGATCATATCTCCGAAAATTGTGCACCTTGATCTAAAAAATTTACAGGCGCTTCCTCGGGAGTTGGGCTTCGCCTCATAAAAATTTCAGCTTCTGAACCTTTGTAGAAAAAAAGTTAGAGTGAAAATTCCACAATGACCTGTTTCAAATAGCGAAATCTCTACATAAGGAGGATATGAGGATCACAATTTATATAAATGCTTAGGTTGAGAGGGGCTTCAACAAGTGAACGTGGGAGGGATTTTAGGAGCTTAAAAATTATTAATTATTGACTTTTCAATGACCAATTCCACAACCCCATGGGCTTTTAGCCCACTAACTGGGGTCACAAACTTCAAACATGAATATCTCTCAAACCATGAAGAATTACGTGGCATGCCATATATCAACGGAAACATCTCGACAAGCAGAAACCATAAAAATAATTCTTGACCTAGAATATAGTAATTTGGTAGGTCAAAATTCCCATGCAATGGCTTGGGTTGACATCATTTACAACCCCTGATCAACAGATGGAAGCTTCACATGGGAATGATGGTTCCCAATATATTTCAAATTCCATGCCTCAAGAAGGCCTCTAGACCACGTATATTTTCTTCCATGGATATCCCACTTTTTCATGATGAGAGCCATTTGGACTTTTCACCAAAGGTATACTTATACACTTGGGAGGAGCAGCTTGAGGACATATTGATGAGAGAGAATCTTGTTTGTTCGAGGAACTTATCATATGAGGATGCTACAGGAGGAAGAGGAGAGGCTCTTCAGTTCTATTCTTGTAGTTTCTTGAGGAAAAGCAACCTTTGGGAGGGGAGGACTATAATATTCCTAAATTAGCACACAACTAATTGGAATATTAAATTTTGATTTTACTCTTAGCTAGAGGAATAAGAGGGTATGGAGACCCATAAATCTCCTTAGTAGGAATGAAAGACACTCCTAGTATGAATGGAGGTCATCTAAAAGTTGAATTGAAAACCCTTAGGTGTGAAAAGGGGTTGGAGCATGAAGACTGGGTCAACTTTGACCAAATCAAACAACGTTGTTATGCAAGAGTGGCATTCATGGTGGGACAGCGCAGTTTTGGAGGGAGATTGAATGCATGGAGGTGGTGACCTAATTGAGTGGGCCCAAGGGTAAGGAAGCTCATCACTTATTTAAGGAAGAGGATGGAAACCATATGGGGTTATGTTTTGAGATTATTATTTTGTATATGGTCTATTTAGACTAGTTTCTCTCTTCAGTTGTTTAGCTAAGATTGCAGTGATGTTTAGCACAGGGTGTTCCCGGCTAGGAATCCCACCTCTTTCCTTGAGAGGCCTCTTGGGAGAGTATTGCGTTACCTTGTAAATTATCTGGCATCAAGCCAAGCTACATATTTTTTGTACAACGCGGTTTCTACAGAGTATTGTGTTACGTTGCAGGGTGCAGCAGTGAAGAGTTGATTTGGGTCACTTCCTTGCTTGATTTCAGTTAGAGGAAAGTTTCCTTCCATTGGGAGACCAGCAAAGAGAACCCCTGAGCTTTATTTAATTATCCAACATCAGGCTAAGGTACTGCTATCAGTTACAACACAGTTTTCTGAAGGAACTGCGTTATTTTAGTGTGCAGTTGCAGTGAAGGGTTGAAGCCCTAGTTGGGGGAGATAGATTTTCAGTGAGGGGATCAGCCTCTCATTTGGAGAATATATAGGAGGAGATTTCATATATTTCCACATCACCTCCTGTAATCTATCCATTTGTAGATATTATTCAACCCTAGGGCCATATTTTTATTTCTGCATTTTTATATATTTCAGGAAACCCTTCCCGGGTTATCTTAGAAGTGTGCTTGGGAGCCTATATCTCTGTTCCCGGCATTGTTTGAGCTATATCACAACAAATCCATATTGATATATCATTTATGCCCTAAAACTGCACTGTCATGGCTCATGGCACTTGTATGGTAATATTTTTTTTACATGCATTGACATATTTGCTTAGAGGAGGCTTGTTTTGTATTGCTTGAGTGACTAGATCCTCAAGATCTTGTGCCTCTTATTTGCTAATATGTTTAATAAGATGGTTGTACATTTGTCTCATATCATGGTGTGTTGATTTGTTCACTGCTATTTCCATTATTGTGTTCAAATATTGTTGCTTCCCCATTTGGGAATATTACAACACCACTGTCTATTCTATGCCTCATGGGCTAGGCATGCCAATTTTTACTTTAAATTAAGATGTCATAAAAATATACAAGGATAAAATGACATAGAAAAGGCTTAAAGATGTGGTTCATGAGACTCTAGAAGATGGAAAATGCATTATAAAGGATAAAAGGAATCACCAAGAATGTTGAATGGCCTACATAAGTGTAGAAAGTTATTTTGATATTATTGACTTTGTTCATATGAATTTTGTGATAGTTGGAATGGGGATCAAGATTAGTAAAAAATTAAGTGCTTTACAACTCATCCAAAATATCATCAATGAATAGAATGGGGAACTTATCTTGATGGTTATTTGATTGACACTGTGAAACTCAGGACACATGCACCGAGTGCCTTCCTTTTTTAGTACCATGAAAACTGGGGATGAAAAAGGGCTCATACTAAGGTGAATGGAACCAACATCTAACAATTTGTGAGAAAAATTTTCAAATTCATTTTCTTTTTGTTTGCAAATGGGTGGTAATAATGGCATACATTTGGTCTGAGCTACTTGATATGAATGGAACAAAATGATCGTGTGCACCATTGGAGGATGGGAAACCTATGGGAATTTCAAATACTAATTGGTTTTTATCTAAGACTAACTACATGTCAAGATGGATGGGATTTTTTCTAAGAGGAGCACATATCTATAAGTAGTTTTATCAAATTCAGCACAAAAAACTACATGAATTGGTCTATAACTCACATCCTTCCTTTTTCCTTTGAAGATTTGAAAAGTAAGAGGAGAAAATATTCTTCAAGCCTAAGAAATAGCTCTAATACCACTTTTTATGTACCTTAGATATAAAAATACTATCACATACAATATATCCAAGAATAAGATAGAAATTATCCACACTTTATTAATATTAAAAACCTTAAGGTAGGGAAACACCTTGCAATTGATCCTTTTTAGGAATCCACTCATGTTTACTAGCCTCTTCAAGAGGGAAAATTCATAATAAGCTAAGCTACATATATAATAAACTCCACATATCTCATAAAGAGGACTTCATTCTTTAGTTATAACTAGTTAATAGACCCTACCTAATGGGCCTTCTTTAATGAGGCCACAATATATTTATTCAATATTAATTGACATAGTGGGCATTATATAATAATATAGTGGACTTATTCCATCCTACATTGAATTACTTCCATTATTATTACTCTAGTATAGGCCCTTTGGCTTGCACCTATACTCCTAGGTGTTAGGTGAGCTTGACTAGGTGAAAGAGTCAAAGTTACTTGGTCAACAATGTTGGTTTTGGGTACATGGTTTTAGTTTCCCATGGTTTTGTGCCCATGGATTGCATGTAATGAAGCCCTTAAAAGGCTTGGAAATACTCCACTGTAAGGGTGCCATGGATGTGAGTGATGAAGGCTCACTTGATCGACTTGGCCTCGTTTGGTCAAGGAATAATAGATATTTCATTACCTGTTTTTTCTCCAAATTGAGGTTTTCTAGGATAAACATTATGTGTTTATGATTTTTGTTTTCTTGCTGGTAAATCTATATTTCCCTTTGGTAAAAATTTATCAACTTATACTATAACTAGGTTATTAGTTTCATGAAGGTGTTAGCTGATATGCTTGGTGTTAATACGATCAAAGATTGAATTTAAAAATGAAGTATTGAATATTGTCATTCCAAAAATCCAAAAAGAGGAGATACAAATGATATTATTGTTAATGTTGACATTGTGTTGGTTGTGCCAACTTCAGGTAAGAGAAGACAATTGACAAGAGAAAGAAACCAGCAAGAGGAATCAAAGGCAATTGTTGTGATCTAGGTTGGATCATTATATTGTTTTCCATCCATCTCAATGCTTTTAGGATGGAAAAGGTGGAGGAACTAACTCATAAGACTAGTTTTATCAGTGGGACCCAGTCTGACAAATTAAGGTTTAAAACCTTTTGGTAGCATTTTGAGGCATCAAATGATATTTTTGGGGGTAAAACTTTGATGGTTTAACGTTGCACCTTTATTTAATATTATACACACAAATACCTTTCCAACGACATGGGAATCGCCTTAATCAAAGTCCTTATACAAAATTTATGCCACTCAGAAGTTGAATTTCCTATTTTCACCACCATAATTCGAGAGGATGCCACTTCAGCCCCCATTATTCATAGAAAAGGGGCTATACATGTGATTATGATGAATAAGACTCTAAAAGAGTCGACATTGCAACTATGGTTAAGAGTTGAGGGGGTAAAACCTAGCCACTAGTAGGTTATCGAGATGTGTTATAACCGGGCCACTAGGAAGAAAAGGGGTTTCATTCCTTTTTAATGCACTTGTTCCATAAATGAGTAGAATAGACAAGAGGGATAGGGAGAGAGCACAAAGAGAGTATTTTTTCATTGTAGTAGTCCATGGACCACAAGCCTTACTTCTTTATATTCATAGTCATTTTCTATTCAGAGAAAGAAAGAAGAGCAACCTTACCTTCCATCTAGGTTTTCTCCCAAAAGGGTTTCCCGAGATATATCTTGTGTCAAATGTGTTTGTGAGTTTTTATTTCTTTATTCTCCATTTTATGAATAAATTCTAATTTTCATGCATATACAATTAATAGTAATTTACAGATCTAGAAATATAAAGAGAAACAAACCCTAATAATGCAAATTTCAGATTTTTAAATATATTTTTATCATATCTATTGAGACAAGTTGTCGAGTGGAATATCCACGGTAGTTTACGGATCAAGTTGCCATTGGTTGGAGGCTTAAGAGTTGTAGAGGTCATGAGGAATTCAAGGTTCTAGTCATAAATATGTGATGGTGTTTCAAATAGAGTCTTTGTAGGTTGTGGGCTACTAGATAGTGGTATATGCCCAATCACATTATAGAAAGATATAAGTGCTACGTGAAAAGAGAGCAATTTATGTGGAAATTAGTAGTTAGCAAGGGTTTTATGATTGTAGAAGATATCCTGTGTGGCAATAAAATGGATGTTCCAATGGGTACACGATATGTTGGTTGGAATCAAGCATGAAAATAGTGTGTCGGAAGGCCCTTCCAGTCTCAAAATTTACCATTGTTTGGTTTGGAGCTAAGCATTGTAGCCATGATTATTTCAATAATTTTGCGAGAGAATCAACCTGCATGAGGAATGAGCTTGTAGATTTAAAGAGACTGCTATGTGGAGTACATTGTTCATGGTTTGCTTCTTACTATGAATAAAAAATTTTGAGTGGTGAAATAGGCGGCCTATGGAAGAGAGATATGTTGGTTGTGTATTGAAATAACAACAATTATATATATATATATATATATATATATATATATATATATAATTGTGATAGAGTTGAAAAAAATTTACTTGTAAATGGGCATACAATTATAGGACCTAGTAAGACATGTGTACCCCCGAGAAATTATGAATTAAATTCTGGAGTTAGATTAGATGATAGTGTGGCATGTTGGATTACCACATACCCTACATAAAAAATCTGAGGGAGGTAGGGCCTAAAGGTGAGCGGTGTTGGCTCACTTGGTTGGTTTGTTTGGATTTGATCAAGGGAAACCCGAGTTAAGTTTTAAGGGGGGGGGGGTTATTAGGTAACTGGCTGGGTGAAATAATCCAAATTACTTAGTCAACAATGGTTGTTTTGGGCATATGGTTCTTGTTACCCATGGTTTTGTGCATGTGAATTGCATGTAATGAAGTCTTTAAAATTGTTGGAAAGAGTCCATTATAAGGGTACTAGGGATGTGAGCGGTGAAGACTCACTTATCTAGCTTAGTTGAATTTGGCTAAAAAATACTAATAGAATATTTTATTAGCTTCCTTTTTCCTAGAATTAAGGTTTTTCATAATAAACATTATAAATTTATATTTCTTTTTATATAAAAAATTAATTAAAAAAAAAGTACCGAACACTTTTATATATATATAATACATATTACACACTAAAAAAAGTTATGAGGAGGTTTAGCTCATTTTCATGATGAAGTTTTATTATTTTATTTTAAAAAATAAAATAAATTAGAGTGATGGATGACCCATCATACCAAAATGTAAATGATGACACATTATGAGGCTTAGGTGTAAAGCCTCATAATGTGCCTTGGGCTATTTTGCTTATATATCAAACAAAATATTGTAAAGAGGTTACTTCTATCTTTGTCTAGGTTTCATCAAACTTAAAACATGGAATATAATTTGAAGTTTTATTTATTATTTATGAATATTAATTATTACTAATAATCATATTTTTTAAATATAAAATGATGATATAAAAAGATTAATATCAATTTATATACAATGACATTTTATTTTATTTTTATTAATGAAATCTTTTTATTATTAGCAACATTAAAAATTCTTATAAAAGTGAAATAATTGAAGAATTTCTCATTTGACAAAAAATCTTTTTTTTTTTTCTCCGCCTAATAATATAAATATAAATATCTTATAATGTTCTATTGACACTGAAATCTAATAATACATTTTTTAATAAAATCTCTATTTTTCATAATTTGAAATGAAATATATTCAACATCATAAAATTTTCTAAAATACTTAATATATAAGTATTTAAAAACTCAAATTTATTATTCTTATATATGTTTTACCAAATTTTAAATCAACGAAAAAAATTACGAAAAAAAATAAAATTAAAATTAAAACATTTAAAAGACGCTTTCACATGTAAATTACAATCAGAATCATGATTTATAACTTATATTTCAAATTATTATAAATAAAAACGTTTTCTCAACATAGTCCTTATAAACAAAAGGACTATAACAACATAGTCGGTTTCTAACACCATCAAAAACTTAATAACGCAAGTCAATTAATTTGTCCATGTTTTTCAATGGTATGCTAGTCCTAATCGCAAATCTATAACTAATACAAGCGTGTGGTGCAAGTTATCACACTAAAAAGAGGCGAGCCGCACCACATTCCATTTTTTTAGTGTGAGCCTACGTGGAGGCAAGGGACGCGTTGACATAATCGTGAGGACATCAAAACTGAAGTCTAAGAGAAGCCTTAATCAACCCACATCAAGGTTACTCACATTAATGAATGAACCCATTAAAGGGTGGCTAAGTACATCAAGGTTGCTGACATTAATAAGAGTAGTCATCTTTGACTTTTTAAATAAGGGTAATAAGGGTGTCAATGAGTAAAAAAAACATGTTAATAAGAGTAGTTTATCATTTTATGGTTGGAAAATTTTAAGAACGAATTTTTTTTTTAAGTTTTTAAATATTGATAATTTTAGTAGTTTTTGAAGGGTAAATTTTAGAATGTTAGATGATATTTTTATAAAAATATTTAAATTCTAATAATTTTATATAAACATAATTTTTTTTTTTTTAATTTATAAAGTAAAATTATTTTACAAAATTAAGATTAACTAATTTTTTTTTAAACATAGAAAATTAACTCAACCCCTAAAATTTTCTATAGTCAATCAAAAGTTACCTCAAAATGCATACCTCAAAATGCATAGGTAGGAAAAATAGTTTTTCTATATCCAAAGATGAGTTGAAGGCTTTGAATTTGAAGTCCAAATGTTAGTTGAAGGTTTTGAATTTTAAGTCCAAAGGTTAGTTGAAGGCTTTGTATTTGTATAAATTTTTCATGTTTTGTGAGCTCAAAATTTTAGGGAATAAAATCGTTGATAAAGCTGGCTGATGAAGTCTCTAATTTGCATTAGAGAAAATAAGGTAAAGGGAGGAGGAATTATCTAATCGTAACCTCATGATAATTATTTCAAACCATCACCACCAAAAGACGCCACTACATACGAATGATGGGAGGTTATCTTTATAAAAAAATATTAATACAATAAAAAGGAGTTTGAACCATCATTCAATGACACATCTCATTTTGTGAGGTGAATCTCATAGGAATCGATCATGTATGTGGTATAATGTTAATTTCATGGAGATTAATTTAGTAGTGTTTATTTTTGCCCACCATCATTAGATTGGATTGGATTGGATTTAGAGGATTGGTAAGAGTCTTATGTTTTCTAGGTCAATCCCATAGGAATATATCATGATGGAATGGATGGAAGTATGTGGTATAAAGTTAATTTTATGGAGATTAATTTAGTAGTGTTTATTTTTGCTTTCTATTTGTTGGATTGGATTTAGAGGATTGGTAAGAGTCTTATGTTTTTTAATTTTATGTTGAATTGGAAGTCATTTATTTTGTTTGAAGGTGAGAATATTGGGTAGGTTTGGAAGTGGTAGGTCCACTTGGGGCTGGAAGGAGTTTTGTCTATCTATACCAACATTGGGTTGGGGAAATGGTCGATCTACATGGTTATCCAAACAAAACTGCTTTCTTTGAAAACTTGGAATTAAGAAAAATATCTCGATGTGAAAGGTATTATGGCACTAACCAAGTTTTTTTATATATATGCGATGAAGTGGGAGGGTTGGAGGTAATAATGGTAGCACACAAAAATCTAATAATATGCAATTGATTGAAAGTCATATAATCACTACAAATACTATACTAGGGTAGAAAAACTAAAAGATGAGTGAATCTAGATAGATATAAGAGAGGAAGAAATAGTGACAAATTTGAGGAAGTTGAGGAGAAAGTTAAATGATTATAGGATAGAGTTATAAAATAGAAACTGGGGAAATGACCACACAATGAAAAATTAAGGAAATCAAATACCTTTACTCTTTTATTAATAAACTCATAAAAGGAGGAAGCGTGAATGCCTATGATTTTTCTATTATTTTTTAGGTTGTAGGAGCATAATATATTACTTATTCATATGTGTCCTTATTCCCTACCCTTTTTGGCATTTACGTTAATAAGCTAGAAGAGTGTTTGGAAGTTGCAAGACGTGATGGCCCCAGCCTCACTGGTATGACCATTAATCTTCTCCTTTATGCTAATGATATTATTCTTCTAGCCAAAATCCATGATGATCTCGACAAGCAGCTTAGAATCCTCCAAGATTAGTACTCCAAAATGGGTATAACTATTAATACCGACAAAATTAACGTCATGATAATTAAATCCAAAAAGACCAACTATGGTAATTTCATTTAAGATTATAACTACTTAGGAAAATACTCATACAAGTATCTAGGAATCGACACTCATCATAAGATCAACTAGAATTATAGCATTGAGAAAAGAATAATCGAGGGTTGGAAAGTTTGTTATGGACATGAAAACAAATGTAATTCGGCATATCTTTTGGTATAGAGGAAAAAAAAATCCTCTTTGAGACTCTCGTCACCCTTTTTATTTTATATGGATGTCAGGTTTGGGGTTGCAGTATATCTAGAGAATCAGGGAGGAAAATTGAGTTGATCCAAAAGCAATTTACAACCTACAACCTCAAGATTAAAGAAAATACTCCCTACCCTATCCTCTTGATCGAAGCTAACATTTCCCCCATTGAAAGCATTGCTATTATTAGGTATCTCATGTATAAGAAGAAGTTATACAACATGGAAGCCAAGAGGTTCCCCAAAATTGCTTCTAACTCTCACCAAAACCCCCACCTCTAGCTCAAGCGAAGTTGACATAAGGATGCCCAGTCTTGGTTAGACCATTGTGGAGTAAAGCAGGAGATCATCTTATAGAATAAGGATAATGTTAAAAATATTATTACCTCCAAATTTAAGGTTAAGTTTTGGGATGATAAGGACTTGGAGGGAAAAAGGAAGCTAAGGTACTATAAGGAGGTGATCAACCCCAATCTTGATAACTAGAATTATCTTTCTAACTTAAATAGTACTAAGAAGAAAATGAACATTGCCAAGATAAGAAATAATTCTCATGAGCTTCAAAGTGAAATAGGGTGTTGGCTAATTCCCAAAACACCTTGGGACGAAAGAGTCTAGAACCTTTGTGAGACTAAGAGGGTTGAAGATGAAAAGCACTTTCTCTTGGATTGCTTAGCTCTTACTCACATTTATTCTAATTTTCAGAATCTTCGCCACAATACCAACCTTCTTGACTTATTAAGTAAGCAAAATTATTACTATCTAAGAACACGTATCTTCCTTATTTTCGATCATAGAAATAATGTATTAAAAAATCTCAATTAATCTCTTACTTTCTTAAGATCTGATAGACCATATTGGTCTTAGTGGACATTAATCATCATCATCACAACTTACTACTTTACTTTTTTGGAAGATATAATTGAATTATCAAGTAAAAGGGATATCATAAACTTAAAGGATGTTTCTTTAATCATGTTCATATTCTTATTAGACAATGAAGGAATTAAAACAACATAATTAATTTTTTTCTTAATTTTTATTTTAAGTTTATTAAGTATATTGATACTTAACAAAATACAAATGGTGTATATGAGTCTTTCAAATTAATCACATCATCAGATTAAAATGCATTTTTTTTTATTATTATTATTTCCAAGGAAATATCTGGGCAAATTTACCTGAAGGTATCACATCGCACCGACTTAGTAGCAGATCCTAACCCCAAGGGCATTGAGGATAATTGACAATGTGTCCTCCCATTAGGAAGGTGCTTTAGCAACGGGAACTCAACCAATTGAATTAACCCTTGAGACTACAAATTGCAAAATGTTATTGTTATTTTTTTAAGTAGATAGGTTTTTTTAAACGATAGAAAATTATTTTAATTTAGATATTATTTTTTACTAAAAATTAAAGTTAATTGATGGAATTAGAAAAGATATAATATATAAAAATAATAATTTAAAAAAGGAAAATTAAAATGTATTTAGAAGCATCATTCAAAATGATGGAAAATAATAAATAAGTTTAAAAAGAAGGAAATTCTATGGCATAGACCTCTTACTTTGGAGAAGTACTTATAGCATTTAAGGTTGTAAGGAATTGTGATTGGTGTGGGACCATGAGAGTTATTGGGTTTATAACAATTGTTAAGTTTATTATGTGAGTTTAGAAACTAGTCATGGGTTTTTTTCTATAAGTTTCAGAGCACTAAAAGTAAGTTTTAATAAACCCGGTGAATATCGATGTGGGGAACTAGCTTTTGGCAAACTATTGACGAAAGTTGAATATATTCCAAAGAAAAGGGATAAGTATCTCTAGACCTCATAGACATAAGTGTTTGGAAAAAACCAATTAAATCTCTAAAGAGACAAAAGAATTGTTCTCTGATACTATAATAAGGAGAGCATTTGAATACAAAATGGTCATCAAACTTAGGCTCTAAACCCCGGACTTAGAAATACACCCTTCCTAAAGGATATGGCAATAGGAAGGGATATGGTAATCTATCTTAACACAAAGCTAATGAAAGCAAACATTGAACTAGGTGAGAGGAACCCTTACACTATAAAGTAACCCGACATAGTATATCTTAGTGTTTCAATGCCCCCTCCCCTCCTCCTCACTTTATTTAAACTAAAAAATCTAGTTAATTTCAAATTTGAAATAAAGCAAGTCTGTATTTAATTAGAAGTAAATTTTGTAAATCTCAAAAGATGATTCCCCTAAACTAAAGTTATCACTCTTATGCATCACGTTAAATATGCAAGAATTTATTTTGATTTGATTAGTGAGTAAAAATATTTTATTGCATCGAGAGACAAACTAGTATGGATGTTGTCCCTTAACGTAACATTAAAATAAATAAATAATAACTACATTGAAAAAATAAAATTGTTAATAAAAATAAATCCTTTCAATATTGATAGGAAAGTAATTACAACTTTATTGATAGGAAAGTAATTACAACTTTATATATAAAGAGATCAAATGATTGATAGTAAAAAATAAAAATTAAATTCATCTATAAATGTTTTTTACTTTTTAATATGAAGGAGATGTGTAATTCTTTCACCATTCAATATGGAGAATATAAATGACATCTAAAATAATATTCATTTTACTATCCACTATGAAGTAAATGTGAAATTCATGCCATGTTCAATATAGAGTTGACATAAAGTATTTAAAAAATAAATATTAGTTAGAAAACATTTCAATGTCAACCATAAATATAATACTCCAATTTATATATTAAGTAATATATATATATATATATATATATATATATTGAAAAAAAAAATCATATTTTTATGGTTAAAGTAATATTCCATTTCCATATTAAGTAACAATTATGAAAAAAAAAATTACCTTTTAACATTTGGTAAATCTTAAATTAAGATAGATTTATAATAGTATTAATAATATTCTAAATTTATAATTAAAAACTATATATATATATATATATATATATATAATTTATTTAAAAATAATTAATATTAAAATTCTATTATATAGATTTTATTATTTAATTTATATTTCAAAATTTATAAATAAATTTCATATATAAAAAAAATCTGTAATATATTTAAATTTTATCATCTTAATCATTAATATCAATAATTTTATTTTTATATTTTTTATTTCATTTTTAAATTATATTACAAACTTTTATTATCCATAATGTAAATTATATTTTCTTTCAAATTAATATCAATAATTCACCCATTTTTAAATATTTAAAAAAATTCATTTTATATAAATAATGTTTTGAAACACCATAGAAGAGAAACCCAAAACGTAGCGTCCAAAAATAAATAAGTTGAAAATGTCAAAATTCAACACGTACGAGT
The DNA here is from genome assembly GCA_034641835.2 of Pinus albicaulis. Classification (NCBI taxonomy): domain Eukaryota; kingdom Viridiplantae; phylum Streptophyta; class Pinopsida; order Pinales; family Pinaceae; genus Pinus; species Pinus albicaulis. The sequence continues at coordinate 371,830,395 of CM076573.1, read as the reverse complement.
GTTGAACTTTGCAGCTTTCTTACGGCAGAGGTAGGTGTTGAATTTGGCTATTTTCAAATTAATTATTCTCTCGTGTTGAATTTTGCGAGCTTTCTTACGGGAGGGGTACGTGTTGAATTTCGCTATCTTCATATTAATTATTTTTTGACGTTACGTTTTGGATATCTATTTATATATATTCTTGAATAATTTATTACAGCTACTAAAGATTACCAAAGGTAGATCTAGCACAGTTACTCTACAGAGTTTTTAGAAAAAAAAGAGAAGTCAAGCTACAAACTTAGTTAGAAGCTATGTGGAAAACAAATTCACATTTCTTCAAGACAAAATCCAAAAACAAATACAAAATAAAATAGAACTATTCATAGAAAAACAAAACCAAGATATGAACCAAACATCCCAACAAGGAGATGCCAATAATATAGAGAGCCCTAAAATGAAGGACATGATTAAAGAACTAGAAGAAAAAGTTAACAACAGTCTCACCCTAAATAGTGGGGCAGGTAAATTAGATACCAAACCAATTAAAGATTAAATGAAAAAATTGATCGAATTAGACCATGAGCGTAACAAAAGGGCCTTAATCCTTATAATCTTTGGTTTGAAAGAGGAGGTAGACGAGGATACTTTAGCCATAGCCCAAACGGAATTACATAATAGATTACAAATTGAAACCGCGTGTCTCACAGAAGCAACAAGGTTAGGGAAATTAACTGAGAATAAAGGAAGATTGATCCAAATAAAGGTGAGCTCTACTGACCATAAGTATGACATACTTAGTAAAACCTCAAGTCTAAAAGGAACGGGAATATTTATAAATGAAGATCTCATTCCAGAAGATCAAACAGAATTAAGAAAGGAGGTTCAAAAGGTAAAAGAAGCTAGGAATGAAGGAAAATGGGAAATAATAAAAAATAGAAAAGTCGTTATTCGAGATAGAAACCAAAAAAGTAGTAATAAATAGCAATTCAACATGCTCTGAATTCTTTCTTGAAACTGTCGGGGCTTTCCATGGAACAAAGGCCCCAAGCTAAGTCGGATCTCAAATGATGTTGATATTATATTTCTTGTTGAAACTTGGAAGCATGAAGAATCTAAGGTCCCTAACATAGATGGCTTTGCACTATGGCCTACTTGGAACAAGTGATCCTCCCGTAGAAGCATTGGGGGCATAGCTTGCTACATTAAGAAGAACATCTCCCCCCATGCTAGGATTTATAAAAACAGCCCTTACAACCAATATAGTTGGATTGAGATTACTAACATTAATGATAAAAAGACTTACATAGCAATCTGTTATTCCCCAACCCCCCCCCCCCATTAATTATAACTTATATAAGAAAAAGAATCTAGATAAAAATAATCCTTACAATGGTTTAGAGAATGATATTTCTAGCCTAAGGAATGAAGGTAATGTCCCTTTAATGGGTGATTTTAATGCTCGAACTTCAAACAACCAAGCTATTCTTCTAAGCAATCATTCCAACCCCAATCCTCTTTGGCTAGATGAAGACCTTACTCTGGCTAGCCGATACAAAAGGAGCTCTGAAGACCTTGGGGATAATTTGTTTGGGTCAGAGCTAGTCAAGCTTTGCAGTGCTTAGGATCTCATAATTTGCAACGATCTAAAGAAGTGGCCCAATTCTAGCCAGATGACCTGCATCCATGGGCTTGGCAGCAGCGTGGTAGACTATGTTATTTCTGATCTCCCTTTATACAACGAAATAATAAATTTTGACATCTTAGACGACCATGAGCCTGACTCTGATCATAGGCCTTTATTCATAACTCTCAGTTTTGTCGTGCATAGAGATCCCATTGAAGATAATCCTTATAGTCAAAATAAATTAATCTTTGATAGAAATAAAAACGATCTCTTTCTAAATGAATTAAAAACTAATTTGATTCCTTTATCTAGTATTGACAACATAGATGACCTCTATCATAATTTTACTACAACCCTCTCATATTCTATTAACAAGTTCTCAATTGAAGTCTCAAGTAATAAAAGAAATAAAAAAACCAACCCATGGTATGACAAAGATTGTAAAAGTGCGAGGAGAGAAATTAAGAAAGTTGTTGATGAATCTCTCAAAATTGACAAGATAAAAATCTACAAAGCTCTAACTAAAAGAAAAAAAATGTGATATATTAGTAAAAGACAAGAGAATCTCTTACACCTCTCTAAGGTGGCTCCTAAGAAATTCTAGAGGCAGATTCTAACTAGGAAAACTAAAGATATTGATAAAATTTCTTTACATGACTGGAATTCCTATCTTAAAAAAATTTATGAATCTTCAAATGCCAGGGATAACTTTGAAACCCTACTCACAACGAAAGAAGTTTTCTCATTAGAAGACATTGATTTTGGGGTTAAATGCCTGGAAAATGGGAAAGCTAAAGACATTGAAGGTTACCAGGCAAAAATCTTAAAAATTGGAGGTCATGTCCTCATCCCCCACATCCACAAGCTTTTCAACCAAGCGGTCAAGCAAGGGTTCCCTAAACCTTGGACTTAGAGCCTCATTATCCCTATTTTTAAAAGTGGGGATACAAATAACCCCTCTAATTATCGGACAATTATGATCAGCCCTCTCTTAGCTAAGTTATATAGTATTATTTTGGAAAAGAAGTTGAGCATTTGGCTTGAAAGTGAAGGTAAGTAGGCTAAAGGCCAAGCGGGTTTTAGAAGGCAGCACTCAACAACGGACCACCTTGTTACGCTTAGGATCATTGTGAAGGAATGTCGCAATGATAAATCCAATCTCTTCTGTTGCTTTGTGGACTTTAGAAAGGCTTTCGATACGGTTCCTAGAAACAACCTATGGGATAGATAAGAAGAGCTAAATGTTCCTTTTGAGCTAAGAGCGGCCGCTATAAGGTTATACGAGAATGTAATTGCCAAGTTAAAGAGCAATGAGGGGTGGTTGAAAGATATTTAGTGTAATATCGGAGTTAAACAAGGTTGCCCCCTCTCCCCTACCCTATTTGGCATTTACATCGACAAGCTAGAAGGTTGTTTAGAGGAAGCAGGATGTGCTGGCACGATCTTAGCTGGGATAGTCATCATCCTTCTTCTCTATGTTGACGATATTGTTCTTCTCACAAGGTGCCCATCTGATCTTGATAAGCAACTTAGACTTCTTAAGGATTTCTACTCTACAATGGGTATGTCTGTTAATACTGACAAAACAAAAGTTATGATTATCAAATCCACGAAGGACACGTATGCTAATTTTATGTGTGACAATAGTAACTTGTAGGAAGTGTCTTCTTACAAGTACCTAGGAATTGATATTCATCACAAGCTCAACTGGAACTATAGCATTCAGAAAAGGATTAATGGGGGGTGGAAAGCTTATTTTGGTCTTGAAAATAATTGTAAAATGACAAACCTCGTAATGTGGGATAGAAAGAAGTTCCTCTTTGAAACTTTAGTCACTCCTATTATCTTATATGGATGTGAGGTTTCGGGTTGCAAAATCTCTAGAGAATCCTGGAGAAATAATGAGCAAATCCAGAAGCGTTTTATAATGTATAACCTTAAAATTAAAAGCAATACACCCTATCTTATTCTCCTTATAGAAGTGGGTCTTTCCCCTATCGAGAGCCTAGCTATGACTAGGCTTATGTTGTACAAGCACAAGCTCAATAGCATAGGAGATCATAGACTTCCTACGCTAGCTTTAAATTCCAGCCAAAACCACTTAAGGCTTAAAATAGGTTGGTATAAAGACACCAGGGCCTGGTTAAACCATTTGGAGATCGACGAGAATCTTGCATTGCAAAACATTAATAACATTAAAAAAATTGTTACTTCTAAGTTCAAAGAAAAAATGTGGTGTGAGAAAGATCTAGCAGCTAAAAGAAAATTAAGATATTATAAGGAGGTCATCAACCCCACCCTAGAAGATCAAAATTATTTCTTTGTTTTAACTAGCTCAAAGAAGAAAATTAATATAGCGATGATTAGAACGAACCCTCATGATCTCCATAGTGAAACAGGTCGTTGGACAGTTCCTAAAACACCATAGATGGAAAGGATCTGCCATCTCTGTGAGAATATGAACATGGAGGATGAAAATCAATTCCTCTTAGAGTGCCCCGCGTATAACCACATTAGAGCTCAATTTCATAATCTTTGTTGCAATACTGACCTTCCTAGCCTTTTAAGATGTCAAAATTATAGTGAGCTAGGGAGGCTTCTTTCCAATATTTTCGAGCATATGAATAAAATCTTAAATCAAACTAGATAACTCTTTTCTTTAGGTCCGATAGACCAAAGATTGGTCTCAGTGGACGTTAACCATTATCATCATCATCATCATTAAATTTTAATTTTAAAATTTATTTTAATTATAATAAATATAATTATAATATTTGTAGAAATTTGCTGAATAATGATTAATTATCCATCGAGACTATCCTGATCACATACAATTCGAATTTATATGCAACACATAATCTCTTCCACTCAGATCATCACACATGCGGAAATAAAACAAGCGATATCACATCAAATCATCATACACATTAACACAGTATGTATGGGGAAAGCTTATAGCTGAAAACCCCGCAGCTATTGTGTATATTATAATGGAGAAATCATATAACAAACTCAGTACAATACTCCTCACAAGTACTCAGTACTTTCTCATAAAGTTACACACAATCTAGCTCAGTTTTGAACAGGTTACTGGTTCAAAACTCACCACTAATTGCCTTGCCTCTATTGCGCAATCATGGCCTGTCTAAATAGAGATCCAGGGTTCGAATCTCCTTGGCTTGACAGCGCAATCATCATGGGAAATTCCTCCAAGTGTGGTGCAAATCTCATGCACAACTGATGTCGCCACTGATAGCTAACTCCACCCTTTCATCTACCTCTTTCACTGGTCTCCACTGAACTGTCCATGCACTGTAGTGAACTGATGTGTTCTTGAGTTGAATAATGAGTTGCTAATTAATGAATTAAATAATATTTAATTCACTCCACTCATTACTAGTTGATTAGCTAGTTAAACTAATCTCAACTAGTTCAACTAAGTTAAACCGAACACAACTCCACCAACTGTCTCATCAACTCCACCAAACTTCTGCCACTGAAGTCCTAACTGAAGTCGACCATGCATGAGCTCACCAAACCCCTTGGGAATATCGTTCCTGCGCGGATACTTGAGCCACTCGAAAACCGAAAACCCAGTGCTCGAAGAGAGTAAAGGCGAGTTTTATAGTCCAAATATTATTAAGGGTAAATAATGTTGCTTCCCCTATTTTGGGATAAGCAGTCAATAGACATCGACCTACTATGAATCGAAAAATGAGGATATCATGCCACCTTTGTCATCTCCAAGAATATCTTGCACACCTGGACCATGCTCACTTGTATATTAAAAATAGACTTTGCTTCAGAATTTGCCTGCGGGCCCACTTAGTGAAGGCGACTTCATTTCACTAAGCTCCATCATCTTGCTGCATTCTCAACACTCCCTCTCAGCAAGATATGGATTATCTGCAAGCCCTATCCTGCCTCTGTGGAATTCGAACTTGCTCCTGGTGAGCGCCTTCGTCAGGATGTCGGCATCCTGAGTCCATAGTGAACATAATCGCCGTTCTATGAATTCTATTCAACACGTGCCATTCATTCAATAAGCACGGCCCTCCACCTCCTTTGATCCTCATACGGCTGCAAATCCTGCTCCAGTGTGCCTCTAATATAATCAAAAACATGGCCTGCCTTCCAAGAGCTTGTCGAGCAAGCAAAACTCCCGGCAGTTGGCCCCTGTGTCTGCTAGAGATTAGGTATGTCGACGGTTACATAAGCGACCCCCACCAACTGTCGATAGACAGTGGCATCCACTACCTCCGCTGAAGTAGCATCCTCCTTCCTCCAACCACCAGGAAGAGGAGTGTCAACAGGCTTGCAGCCTTGCATGTTGAACCTCTCCAGAATCTCCCGGGCATACTTGCCCTGAGAAACAAACAGTCCTCCGCTGCGTTGCCAAATCTCCAATCCCAGGAAATAATGAAGGATGCCCAAGTCCTTCATCTCAAACTCTCATGCAAGATCCTCCTTGCATGAAAGTATCAACTGCTCATCGCCAGTCAAAATCAGATCATCTACATACAGTATGATGATCAACAGCTTCCCCTCCACCACAATCTGGTACAGGTTTGGATCTGCCTCACTCTTGGAGAATCCAAGCCGGTGAAGTAGCTGTCTATCCGAGTGTACCAAGCACGAGGTGCTTGCTTCAGCCCGTACAGTGCTCTCTTGAGTCGGCACACATGCGACTCACTGCTGAAGATCTCGAGCCTTCGAGTGCTCTATGTACCTCCTCCTCAACTAACTCAGTGAGGAGCAGATCTTCCCACATCCATCGATGAATGTGCCATCCCATCTGCCATTTGAAAACACGAGATGTTGTCTCAGTACACCAGCACGGCAGTGCAAAAGTCTCTCTAGTGTTCTCGATAAAGACACGGGTGACAAATCTCGCCTTCTCCACACTCAAGGTATTGCTACTTCAACACTGCAGATCCATATATGAATACCCAAATTTCCATAGGTCCCAGGACAATCTCCCATGCACTGTTTCTGACGATCGAATCATATTCTTCGATCATGGCATCAACCCATGCGGGTTCCTCCACAGCTTCCTCAAAAGAGGATGACTCCGTCACGACACATTGACTCACAAGAGCCATGTATCCAGTGTACCGATCCGGTGACTGCCTCTGTCTGCGCTGTGCTGTAGGTGGTCCTACAACCTTCTCTGCATCTCGAGCCAGTCGCTCAGCTTCTGTAGTGCGCATGCGCCCTCTGATGGTTGGCGCTGCATGGGTGGTTTCTTCCACCTTCTGAACTTCCTCTTGTGGCTGATCCACATCCGGAAGCTCCTCCTTAGGAACTAACAGCTCCTCATCTGCATGCAAGTGTAGCTCCCTCTCAAGCGAACACTGCATGGCTTTCTCCTCCTGAAATTTTATATCCCGTCGCACAACAGTCTTGCGACTGTCTGGCACATACACCCGATAGTTGTGAGGGGTATCAGTGTACCCCACAAATATTCCAACTTCAGCAGTTGGATCCAGCTTCCTTCTCGCATCCTTCGTCACATGCATGTAGACAGGAGATCCGAAAATCCGCAAATGGTAAATATCAGGCCTCTTGCCAGAATAAGCCTCCTCTGGTGTACTCATGCCAAGAACCTTGTGAGGACAACGGTTCTGCACATACACTGCTGTATTGCATGCCTCAGCCCACAAGTGAAGGGGTAGGCCCTGATCATGCAACATCGCCCGTGCAGCACCCACGATCGTTCTGTTCTTCCGCTCTGCCACCCCGTTCTGCTGTGGGTTATGGGGTGCGATGAGCTCTCTCCGAATCCCTTCTGCGCTGCAGAACTCCTTGAATTCAGCCGAGATGAATTCACCACGGTTATCACTCCTTAGAGCAATCACCTTCTTCCCCGACTCCTTCTCGACCAGTGCTTTAAACTCACAGAACTTCGCGAATGTATCGCTCTTCTTCTGCATGAAGAAGATCTAGCACTTTCGAGAGAAATCATCAAAAAAGATCACATAATACTTGTGCTTTGCTGTCGAAGCAACTGAGAAAGGACCACACACGTCTGTGTGAACTCTCTCAAGGATCGTCGTGGCGCGACTGTCCTTCTCGTGAAAGGTGGCTTTCACATACTTCCCTAAAGTACACCCCTTGCACTGATCTGACTGCGCAAGAGTGCCCTTAGGAAGTCCAGTAGAAATCTGCTGCAGAATCTTCAAAGCTCCATGGTGAAGATGGCCCAATCTCCTGTGCCATAGTTCGCCCTCATCATCCCGGCTCACCACTTCTCCCACCTTGCATGCCATAGCTGCGCAGTCATCTACCTGCAACTGATAAAGGTTCTGAGTTCGAACCCCTATCTTCCGGGTCTCTCCAGTAGTCTTACTGCGCAAGAAGGCTTTTCCTTCGCTGAAGACCACATCATACCCCTTATCCTCCAACATCACCACGGAGATCAGATCTTCCAATACATGCATGGGCATCCTTCAAGACAGGGTTTACGGACTCCCTGCGAAAGGATGGTGCCGATACCGATGTATTGTATGCCATCTCATCGCCCATCTCGATGTGCACACCCAAATCTTTGTCATACGAATGCGAGAACAAATCCGGAGTCTCCCGTCATGAAGCCATGCCAAGCATCCGGGAAAACCCTGCCAAGTCCCATCACCGCAGAAATAGCATGCGATCGGTCAAAATTCAAACTGAAAGGCTGACGAAGCCAAAGCTTCCTCCATGCGTATCTTTACGCTTTACTTGTTTCTTCTTCTTTGGACAATGGTAACTATAGTAATAGTGATCATGTCGGTGGCTTCTTTCCTTTATGCATATCTTTCTTCTTGCCACACATGAAATAGAAGTTTTCCTGCTGCCTTCCCCCTTCATGACCGCAGCAGCAAAGCGCAGGCTATTCATCAGCTCCCTTTGATAAAGATCCATCTCGAGTAGTCCTCCTTATCTCCTCCTGCATGAGATCCGCCCAAAGGCGCTCCCATCCCGGCAGCTTCTCCTGACCATTGACACTATCTTGATATGAGTGCCAAGCCTTCGGAAGACCAAGGAGAGCCAGGTCGACCATGTCCTCGTCTTCGACGGTCACCCCCACACTTCCCAGCTCATCTCTGCACTGAGTGAACTTCGTGAGGTATTTGGCGATACTGTCGCCCTTCTCCATCTTGATGTTCCTGAGCTTATCTTTGAGCGCCAGCTTCCTTTGGTCGCTCTTACTCTGGAATAGATCCGTCAAAGCTTTTCACATTAAATATGGAGAAGCCTTTCCATGCAGGCTGGATACAATATGATCCTTGACGCCCTCCAACAGGATCCTTCGACATTTCGCCATCTTCTTTTGCCATGCTTCGACTTCAGCAGGATCAGTGGGCTTTTGGACATCCGTATATACGAACTCCTTCAGACCATTATCTTCTAATACTGCCTCCATGCGATCCTTCCATGCAACATAATTCGAACTGCCTTCAAGAGCATATTCGAGTCGCAAACCGTTGAAAGACATTTTCAACACCGGCACCAAGAAAACAAAACTGCTGCAAAATTTCGAATTCCACCTCAAAGCTCAACCGCTCTAGATCTGTGAGAACAAATTATTTCTAGCACAGAGATTGACTGCAAGGGGCATTTACCAGACCTTTCACTTTCCGAAGAAAGATGAATCCGGAGGCTACCTGGCCCGCATGCAGACTATGTCTACCGAAATAAGTTTGTAATCATTGTGATGATCAATCTCTGCTTCAATAGCTCCGATACCATGTAGAAATTTGCTAAATAATGATTAATTATCCACCGAGACTATCCTGATCACATACAATTTGAATTTATATGCAACACATAATCTCTTCCACTCGGATCATCACACATGCGGGGGAAATAATCTGGCAAGTATCACATCAAATCATCTATCACATTCTTTTCCAGTATATAGAAGAAACATAGTGAAAACCCATGACTATTGTGTATGTTAAATGGAGAAATCATGTAACCATCAGTACAATACTCCTCACAGTACTCGGTACTATCTCAGGAGATACTGAAGCTAACTTATAGCACGACCGTTCTTTGGTTTAAACTACCACTAATTGCCTTGCCTCTGTTAACTTGTGACGACTGTCTCAATGAAGATCGGGTCCCGATCTCCTTGGCTTGAAAGCGCAATCATCATGGGAAATTCCTCAAGTGTGGTGCAAATCTCATGCACAACTGAGGTCGCCACTGATAGCTAACTCCACCCTTTCATCTACCTCTTTCACTGGTCTCCACTGAACTGTTCATGCACTGTAGTGAACTGATGTGTTCTTGAGTTGAATAATGAGTTACTAAATAATGAATTAAATAATATTTAATTCACTCCACTCATTACTAGTTGATTAGCTAGTTAAACTAATCTCAACTAGTTCAACTAAGTTAAACCGAACACAACTCCACTAGCTGTCTCATTAACTCCACCAAACTTCTGCCACTGAAGTCCTAACTGAAGTCACCATGCATGAGCTCAACAAACCCTTAGGAATAGCGTAATTCCTCTGTCAGATGCATGAGCCACTTCCAAGGCTCAAAATGAAGTGCTCCAAGAGAGTAAACTGAAGTTTATAGTCCAAATATTATTAAGGGTAAATAATATTTGACTTCCCTATTTTTAGGATAGGCAGTCTAAATATAGACTTCGACCTATAGGTCAAAAAATAGAAGTCCATCTATTTTTACCAACATGACCAATACTCCAAGAATAACATACTGCAACCCCTGGACCATGCTCCATATGTCTAAAAATAGACATAGTCTAAAAATAGACTTTGCGCCAGAATTTGCCTGCGGGCCCACTTAGTGAAGGCGACTTCATTTCACTAAGCTCCATCATCTTGTTGCATTTTCAACAATATTTATTATAATCATAATAAATATTAGGTTTTGAAGTTAAATGTGAAGTTTTTTTATATTGTTGCTAATTGTTATTGGTTTGATTGTTGTTGTTTTTAGTATAATTTTTTGGAAGTCTTTTTGGTGGATTTTTTCAATCTAATTTCTCTGAAATCATGTAGGAATTTATTGAAATTAAAATTTTGATGGGTAACCCCTGCACAATCCAAGTTCCCTAAGGGTTTTCCATCGTGTTGAATCCATATATACAGTCAAAAAACCAATTTAAATAACACAAATCAAGATTTCACCTCAAATTTTTCATTCGAATTCCAACACCGAAAAGTCCAAAAAATCGCACTAAAGATAACTCCATCGTTGATTTACCATCCATGACATGTGGTAAAGTACTCTGAGAATATAATAAAAAAATATTATAACATAAATTAATTAAATAATTATCAAAATGTTTATAGAAATTTGTAATATCCTTTTTATTGAGAATGATTATATTAATATTAATATTGGTTTGCTCAATGTTAGAAATAAAAAATAATTTAGCTTGTTTTAAAACAAAATAAATTAAAAAGGCATTAAAAAATCATCATAATTTTAATGAGGTAAAGGGTATGAAGATTGGTAATCTAACAAAGGGTGGCAGGAAGGGAGGGATTCTCTTAAATCCCGATGGAAATCCAGAAGTAAAGTTTGCTTGGGGACTGGGTCAAAGAATGAATAATCTAGTTGAAATGTATGGACTCTACCTTGGCCTCCAGTTGGCCAAAGACTGCGACATATCTTCCATTTTCATATTGGGGGATTCCCTCATCATAATTCAAAACCTCTAATCGAGATATCTTCCAAAGAATAATCTCTTCTCGCTCCTTCTTAGAAGAATCAATTGCATCCTAGAATCATTTTCACATAAGTCCTAATATCACATCCTTCAAACAAAGAAAATGATGCTCAAGCCAACCTCATTTTTCAACTGAAAGAAGGTCAATGTGATGTCAATGATTCCATCAATTGGAAGGTTATTCCATGACTACCTCAAATAATGCGTAGTTCCTCCCCTCTAAATAGAAAATATGCTTGGATAACGACTCAAATTAATTTGATCAAATTTCATGGCAAGATAATGGTGAAAGCCTCCCCTCCATGCCTTTGAAGCTATCCCCTTTGGAGTGTAACCTAAGGATCAACATGTGGCATAAGACACATGTCCTGTAATATGAGGTGGCAAGCTTCATGAATGAAGGCCATGGGAACATTTATGTAAGACAAGTGCCACCGATAACATTCAAACTCCTCTATTCTATCGTATTTGTCTTCGCACCATGTTTGATGGTTATCATATGGGTTAAACTTATGAATTTGGTGACTATGTCATCCCCTAAAGTGTGGGATATCCCTGAATTATGATCACCATTCATGGAGGTTTATCTCAGGCTTATGTTGTAGGATTTGGTGTGTAATTATACATATGGGAGCCCTTGTGGCCAAAGCTATGTGTGGTGGGTTTTCCAGACCTTTAATTTAGGTTTTGAGCACCTCCCTCCAGTCTTTTGGAAACCTCCCTAGACGTGTTCTCCCATCTGGAACAGACAAGGGAATGCCTCACTCTTTGTAAGCTTTGGGTTCTTCTTCATCTTTGCAAAATGTGGGCTCAATTCACCTAAGAACAAGGTTGAGGAATCAAATTCTTTCTGCATAAAAGAGTGGGCAGTTTCAATAGAAATTGCAAAGGTTATAAACTATGTTCGAACATGTATTATGTCACCTTATATGCTCAGTGAAGTAGCTCCAGTGAAGAGGAAGGGATATCGGCAAGTTTCTTTGGTTTTACTCTCATCATCCATAATTGGGCTCACTCCTCACAAGTATCTTTGTCTGCTCCTTTGCTTTCTCTTTGAGTGTTGTCTTTCACCTGGTCTTGTTTTTCAAAGAGCCCTCTCCTTGTGCTTTTCATCTCTTCATTCGGGCATCCTTGGATCTCTTTGAAGTATTTGTTATAAGTACACAATGGAAAATCAGTCTACTCCCTCTTCCATCACTACCCTCGACAACTTCATTCCTTGTAACCTCTGTCCGCACCTACCAATGGATAGGCCTAAGGAAATCATTGATGTGCATCAACAAATTATTCAAAAATCAGCCATAATTCTCTTCTTGATAGAGGAAGTCCAAATTCAACAATTGAGAATTAACTAGCTAGAAGATGAGATGGACTCGATGTGCCACGAACTTGTAGACCTACAGGATTAGAGAAATTCGTAAGACAACAGAAGCATGGACAGTAGTACCCTTGGTGGCCTCTTGGAAAATATGTCCATTGATTCTCCTATGTAATTTATGTCTGCTTCATGTAAATGCATTTTTTTATGTGGCCAGTTCAGTCAAGCCTATAGTAGTAGCAGTTTTTGTTTTTGCTCCAAGTATGATTGTAGCAAAAGTCTTGTTGTAAATCTTGAATTTCCTCTTACAACGCTTCTTGAAGATTTTGTATCTCTAAAAATAATGTAAATTCCCCTGAGTATTTTGTTGTGACCGGGTGAAAAATTAATAGAAAATCCTTCTCATTTGTGTCAAAAAAAAATATTGGTACTCTAACAAATATTTTGAAATTCATATTTAATATGATTGTATAGATGACATTATAAGATAAATTGTTTTTTATCTTCAACCTTCTTAATGTCGCAAAGATAACAAGTTCTTTCAACCCACCCCATATTCGAATTGTCCAACAACCTCTTTCACCATGGAGCTCATGAGATTTTGCTCTTATTTTAATAATATTAATATTCTTCTTTATGTTAGTTAAAATAAATATATATTTTTAATACTCTATATAAGGGTTGCTTACCTCCTTGTAATATCTTAATTTTTTCTTATCCTATAACTCTTTATCACACCACAATTTCTACCTAAATTTAGACATAATAATACTCTAAACATTATCATCATTTTGTAGAGTGACTCTTCCTCAATACCCTAATGATTAAATTAAAACTTGGTATCTTTATGTCAACCTCACTTGAGTTTCCTATGGTTTGGGTTGAAATTGGGAATCAATAACAAACTACATGTTTCCTCGTTTCTCTTCTAATCTTCAGGTGATGTTCTTTATTCGGAAAAGAACATTTATAAGGTTATGGGTTTTAAAGGAATAACTTTGATTAAGCAAACAATGGAATCCCTAGTCTAAGGATACTAGAGCAAGTCGAGACAAATCAATAACAAACTTCCTTCCTCTACATAATCATCACATCAATGAGCATTCCTCTTCAATCACTTCATAACAAAGTTACTGATCAAACGAGAATTATTACCTCAAAATGAGAACTCTAGCAAAAAAAGCCAAAAATACATGAAAAAACAACCCGAAAATGAGAAGTGTTGATTCTGCATCACCATTTTTTTTTTCAGGACAAATTTTCAATATTTTTTAAAAATGACAATAAAAGCTAATTTTTTTGGTGCAAAACCCACTCTGAAAATGAAAAGTGTTGATGCTGGAATAATGTCTCTTTTTTTTCGAGGTAAGTTTTTAACATTTTTTAGCAATGACATTAAAGATAAAATATCAAGACTCCAAAAAACCTTAAAATTCCAACAATTTTCAAGTATGGCATTAAAGATAAAATATCATGTCTTTGAAAAAATTTAAAATTTGAACAATTTTTAGCCATGATGTTAAAGGTAAAATACTTATGATTGTTTTCAACCATAGCATTAAAGATAAAATATTGTGACTTAGAAACACCTTAAAATTTTAACAAATTTTCAACCATGGAATTATAACCGAATATCACGACTACAAAAAACCTTAAATTTTCAATATATTTCAACCATGACATTACAGAAAAATTATGACCAAAAAAAAACTTTAAAAGTGAACACTTGAATGAAAGAGTCATTATCCCAAGAGTAATTTCTTTTTGAAATGTTATAAGTATAGTTATTTTAAATTCTTAGCCTAAGATAACTTGACACATTACAACGAAAATTTAAAAATCAACTATCAAATTGACATGCAATGTAAGTGATCTCAACCTATTACATTGAAATCTTAAAAATAAGCCATAAAATTGAGACAATGTGGAGGAAGACTTGATCAATTATAATAAAAATTTTAAAATCAATTATCAAATTGAAACATAATGAGGTCGAGTTACTAGTTGATGATCAACACAAATAATAATAATAATAATAATAATAATAATAATAATAATTAAAAACGCAAAACAAAACAAAATTTGAAAAATTGAAAAAAATCTAAACTAAAAAACAAAAATATAAAAATAATAATAACTAGAAAATATAAAAATATAAAAAATAAAAATAAAAGGATAAAAAATGATAAAAAATATCAAACATAAAAAATATATATTCAAAATATCTTTGCAGAAATTACAATGTTGTTTTCAAAGTCGATGCCTTTCAAACAACTTATTATGGTTATCATCAAGAACGAGATAAAAAATAATATATATATATTAAAAAAAAAAAAGTTAGAAAACATTTTAAATTTAAATATAATTTAAAAATAATAACGTAAATAAAATTTAAATTATAAATAAATAAAATTTAAATTATAAATAAATAAAATTTAAATAATAAATAAATAAAAGTCAACAACAAAAAAACAAAAATAATTAAAAATAAAACCATAAAGATGTTTTAAAAACAAAAATAAAATTAACTTATCAAAAATAAAAATAAATACAAAATAAAAAAATCCAAAAATAAAAAATACCCAGGGAAAATATTTAAAAAAAACACATAATTTAAAGAAAAACAAATATCAAAAACATTTTTTTAAGTTAAATTAAAAAAACAAAAAAAAAAAAACAAAATTAAAATAAAAAGATTTAAATTAAATTTTAAAATATTTAAAAATGAAAAAAATAAAACAATTGTAATAAAATAAAATAAAACTAAAAAAAAAATTAAAAAAAAAAATATTAAAAACTAACTAAATTTTAAAAATATATAAAACAATTAAATTTAAATTTAAAAATTGAAAATTTTATATTATTAAATTATTAAAATTTTAAAATATTTTAAAAATAATAATTTTAAATTTTAAAAAATTTAAAAATATATATTAAAAATTAGTTAAAATTTTTTAAATTTTTTTTTTAAATATTACAAAATTTTAATTACTTTTTAATATAATTTTTAAAATTTTAAAATGTATTTTTTTTAATATTTTTAAATTTTAAAATGTATTTTTTCAATATTTTAAAATTTCAATTCTTTTTAATATAATTTTTTAAATATAATTTTTTTTAAGTGTTTTTGGGGTTTAGATCTAAGACTTTTGCAATCCATAGTGAAAATAGAAATGTCTTTCGGATTAATCACATCATTAGGATTAGGTTGACGTTTCGAACCAGCTAATGTGGTTCATCCTCAGGACAAGGTGGAGAAAGTAATCGATCTCGAAGAATAAATAATGGAGATACATCAATGCCCGAAAACAACCGTCGAGAACTAGTTGTTAAAAACTAGTCGTTAGAGAAACAGTTAGTTAAAAAATTTATTAATTAAGTCATATTAAATAATAAATTAATTAATTAAGAATGAAATTTATTAAAAGAGGGGGTTTATAAATTTATTATGTAATAAATAAAATAGGTAATAGGGAGTGGGAAGAATTTTAAATTTAAATTTAAAATAAGATAACCAAATAATTAATAGAAATAAATTAATTAGTTAATTGTATATAAAACATAACCAAAATTACCTAAGAAATTAAAAGGGGGTAAATTTTTAATTTAATATATATATATATATATATATATATATATATATATTAAAATAAAATAATTTTTTTAATAAAAAGGAGTTATATAAATTATTATGTAAATAAATATAATAGGTAATAGGGAAGGGTAATTTTTTTATATTATAGATAAATAAAATAAAGATAAATAAGATAAATAAATAAAGAAAAATATAAAATAAATCCATAAATTGATTAAATAATTAATGGAATTTAAAAATATATATAACCAAAAATAAAAATAACAGAAAAAACAAAATTAGGAATTTTGCTTCTGTGATCCATAAATTGTGCTTGAGATCTTTCGGTGAAAATCATCAAATATTCCCAATTGTTCGACATATCGGTGTGGTTCATCATCGGGACAAGATGATGAACCTTTGGATTAGCGCGTCGCTTAAATCTTACCCTGCCATTTTCGGCCCCGAAGATCTCAAGCACAAAGAAAAAACAAAAAATATCAATGAAAAAAAAAACTAATAAATTAATTAATTAATTAATTGATCAATAAGATAAAAATAAATTAATTAAGAATATAAAAAATATATATATAAAAACAAAACAAAATTACCTCGCAAAAGCTGGGGTCCAACTCTTACTTAATTTCCAACCATCATCACAGTTGAGATTCTTAGCATGTCGCTCAATTTCAATCGGCTCCCTTAATTTCCTATGGTGGAAGTGATCTATCTTGGCAACGACTTTGGAATCTTTTAAACCTACTTCTTTCAAACCTCTCTACATTATTAGAAATTCCCTTGAGTCCGTTAAGGACCCTATCGACCCTAAGGACATGAAAGGAGTTTACATGATTCCTTGTTCTTGTGGAACTCCCTATATTGGAGAAACAGGTCGTTCCATTAGGCAGAGAATCCGAGAGCATGTTGCGGATATTAGACACAATCGGTCTCATACCTCAATTCTTGCTGAACATGTGCAAAATTCCTATCACCATGTTTGTATTGAAGATTCCAAAGTCGTTGCCAAGGTAGATCACTTCCACCATAGGAAATTAAGGGAGGCGATCGAAATTGAGCGACACGCTAAGAATCTCAACCGCGATGATGGTTGGAAATTAAGTAAGAGTTGGACCCCAGCTCTTGTGAGATAATTTTGTTTTGTTTTTATATTTTTATTGTTATATTCTTAATTAATTTATTTTTATCTTATTGATCAATTACTTAATTAATAAATTTATTAGTTTTTTTTTTGTTTTCATTGATAGTTTTTGTTTTTTTTTTGTTATTTTTATTTTTAGTTATATATATTTATAAATTCCATTAATTATTTAATTAATTTATGGATTTATTTTATATTTTTGTTTATTTATTTATCTTATTTTACTTTATTTTATTTATCTATAATATAAAAAATTTACCCCTACCTATTACATTTATTTACATAATAATTTATATAATCCCTTTTTATTTAAAATTTTATTTTATTTTAATTAATTTATTATTTAACTATATTTATATATTTATTTAGTTATTTATTAAATTAAAATTTTACCTTCCTTTTACTTTCTTAGGTAATTTTGGTTATATTTTATATACAATTAATTAATTAATTAATTAATTAACTTATTAATTTATTTCTATTAATTATCTGGTTACCTTATTTTAAATTTAAATTTAAAATTCTCCCCCCTCCCTATTACCTATTTTATTTATTACATAATAAATTTATAAACCTCCCTTTTTAATAAATTTCCTTCTTAATTAATTAATTTATTATTTAATTTGACTTAATTAATAAAAATTTTAACTAACTGTCTATCTAATGGCTAGTTCTTAACAGCTAGTCTTAACGGCTAGTTTTTAACAACTAGTTCTCAACGGCTATTTCTGGGCATTGATGCATCTCCACTATTTATTCTTTGAGATCGATTACTTTCTCCACGTTGTCCTGAGGATGAACCGATGTGTAATTCAGCGTCAACTAATGATAATGATTAATCCGAAAGACATTTCTATCTTTTTTTGGGTTTTAATTTTTTTTAATTTATTGTTTTCTTTTTGTTTTCGATATATATATATATATATATATATATATATATATATATATATGTATATGTATATGTATATGTATATGTATATGTATATGTATATGTATATGTATATGTATATGTATATGTATATGTATATGTATATGTATATGTGTGTTTTTTTAATATTTTTCCATTTATTTATTTATTTATTGATATTTTTATTTTATTTTTATTTATTTTTTATTATTATTATTATTATTATTATTATTATTATTATTATTAACACTATTTTTTTTTTAATTTTTTTTTATTTGAATTTTTTTATCATTTTTTTTTGTTTTTATGTTTTATTACCAACATGAAAATCATCATTTAAAAAAAAATATGCACACTTAATACATTAGAAAATTTAAAGTGTAAATTATAAGCCCTCTAAACAAAAAGGGTTGATGTTGCATCAACACTTTTCAAAATCAACATGAAAATCATTTACATTTTAAAAAAAAAATGTCCATTCTTGATACATAAAAAAATTGTGTCAAAAATAAACCTCTAAAAGAAATGAGTTGATGTTGCATCAACACTTTTCAAAATCAACATGAAAATCACTAGCGTTTAAAAAACAATGTTACATAAGAAAATTTAAAGTGTCAAAAATATGCTAAAAAAAAAAAAGTATTATGAATAACCACATTTCAAAATCGGTTTATTTTTTTGCTACCTGATGCAGGAGCATCTGCCCCCCCCTTAATCAAAGAGGAATCTGAAGAGGAGCAAAGAGAGGACAGTGTGGACCATGGAGAAAAACAGGGGAAAATCTATTTTAAAACAGATTTAAAGGATGGATTGGATAAGTCTCTCAAAGACTTGTTACTATTGTTATCCGCCGTGTGTTGTATGCATGCATGTAATGAGAGCTTTAAGGGCTTTTTGTAGAGGGTTGATCGGATTCTTCATAGTGATCCGATCCAACACTTCTTGTATATATGTGTGTGTGTGTGTGTGTGTGTGTGTGTGTGTGTGTGTGAACCTGTGTGTTCAGGGATATAGAGGAGAGAGCAGTAGATAGACAAAATGTAGCCAGAGGAGAAACTGTCCTAAGGCTGTGATGCCTTAGTTTTGTAACCGTTCTGTATATAATGATAAAATGCGCATTACTGTTGAATCATGCTTGTGTTTATGCCTTTGTTTAGTTATATTATATATATGTGTGCGCGAGTTAAAATCCCAATTGTGAATGCATGCTGATCGACCATCGACCACTGTAGGGTCGATGAGCGACATGACAATATCACCGATAGACCGATTGGGCAATCAGCGATCGGAGGTTATGGTGATCGGTGATCGGAGCGATAAATTCATCGGAGATCGGAGTTGGAGCAAAGCTGTGGACCCGCTGATCTTATTAACTCGCCTTTATAATCTTTGAAGTTCGGTATGGTTGCGGAGTAGGGTTTCCATAGCTTTCCTGTGTATTTGTATTTTTAAAGCTCAACACCGATAGTTAAAGCTGCGGATGTGTGGTGGCTTCCGATGGAACTAAAAGCAGATAAAGTCATATGGTGTGATTTAAAATGTAAGTCCATGGTTTTAAGGGCTTAGTGCCTAAAGATACGCTTCCGAAAAGGCTTAGTGGGCCATAAACCACAGGTCAAGGTTCGAAATTTATACATGCAAGGGGATTTTGGCCAATACCCAAGATTCCTTTGCGTAAAGTGGTATCAGAGCAGGGAAAGGATTTCCTGCGAGAATGAAGAAGAATGCAAGCAGAAGGGGAAAGAGGTACAGTTGTGTTAAAGCTGGAGATTTTATGGTCTTACTGTCTTGCAGATGGCGGCAGCGGAAGGTGAGAAGATTTGCAGCAACCTAGAGCAAGGTGTGCTCAATTGGTTCCAGAGGAGAGAACCAGAAGGATGCCAAAAGACCGAGTGCGGAGGGCTTGGTGAGGTATCGTGTAACAGAGGAGACTGTTACTGCAGAGGTTGGTTGCAGCTCACAGAAGACCATGAAGGAAATTCCACTGAAGGATTGAAACAATGGGTAGCATTGCTAAGGATAAGGAGAAGCATATGACCAGGAGGTCATAAATTTTTGTGCCTCGGGAGTCTGATGCAGGAGCATCTGGCCCCCCCTTAATCAAAGAGAAATCTGAAGCGGAGCAAAGAGAGGACAGCGTGGACCATGGAGCAAAATAGGGGAAAATCTATTTTAAAACAGATTTAAAGGATGGATTGGATAAGTCTCTCAAAGACTTGTTACTATTGTTATCCGCCGTGTGTTGTATGCATGCATGTAATGAGAGCTTTAAGGGCTTTTTGTAGAGGGTTGATCGGATTCTTCATAGTGATCCGATCCAACACTTCTTGTATATATGTGTGTGTGTGTGTGTGTGTGTGTGTGTGTGTGTGTGTGAACCTGCGTGTTCAGGGATATAGAGGAGAGAGCAGTAGATAGACAAAATGTAGCCAGAGGAGAAACCGTCCTAAGGCTGTGATGCCTTAGTTTTGTAACCGTTCTGTATATAATGATAAAATGCGCATTACTGTTGAATCGTGCTTGTGTTTATGCCTTTGTTTAGTTATATTATATATATGTGTGTGCGCGAGTTAAAATCCCAATTGTGAATGCATGTTGATCGACCATCAACGACTGTAGGGTCGATGAGCGACATGACAATATCACTGATAGACCGATTGGGCAATCGGCGATCGGAGGTTATGGTGATCGGTGATTAGAGCGATAAATTCATCGGAGATCGGAGTTGGAGCGAAGCTGCGGACCCGCCGATCTTATTAACTCGCCTTTATAATCTTTGAAGTTCAGTATGGTTGCGGAGCAGGGTTTCCATAGCTTTCCTGTGTATTTGTATTTGTAAAGCTCAACACCGATAGTTAAAGCTGCGGATGTGTGGTGGCTTCCGATGGAACTAAAAGCAGATAAAGTTATATGGTGTGATTTAAAATGTAAGTCCATGGTTTTAAGGGCTTAGTGCCTAAAGATACACTTCCGAAAAGGCTTAGTGGGCCATAAACCACAGGTCAAGGTTCGAAATTTATACATGCAAGGGGATTTTGGCCAATACCCAAGATTCCTTTGCGTAACTACCTCAAAAAAAACAAGTAATCAGTAATTTTCTCATTTGATTGGTAACTATATTTCATGAGTATATATTGAAAGTGCATGGTATATTCCCCTCAAAGATTTATGCTTTGAGGAGAAGAAATCAAAGTGTCTTATCGAGCCATGTACAAATATAATAATATTGGATTTGGTGATTTTGGAGAAGGCAACCACTCCACTTCTAGAATAGGATTTTCATAGGCACATCATCATGATTTTGAAAATAATAACACCAATGGAAAATAAATTTAAAGTGTTATTTTAGGTGCTTTTGGTTTAAAAGGTGTTGCTTAGCCAACATATAAATATTATCAACCAAATAGAAGTGTGAGGGATGATCATTAGTCCAATAACAAGTGTACGTTGTTGCTCAATCCAAGAATATGTATACAAGGTTGTGTAACCTAAGAACCATATTAAAGGGGAAAAAATATCAAATTAAGAACTCTAGCTATTTCCCTGAGATAAGACAAGTTAAACAATTATGGGATTTTGAAAACATCTATTTTTCCTTGAGACAAGACAAGTTAAACAATTAAGGGATTCTAAAAACATCTCTTCTATATTTGATAGGTGAGATAGCTTGATATATTATATCATACAGTTATATGGCTATGGCTTTAGATATGGCTAGTTCTATTCTTCAATCCCAAAAGAACATCCAACCCTTTTAGAATGTTAAAAATCAGTAACCCAATTGATTGGCCCTTATAATTCTTAGCTAATACACACCTTCTCTACTTATGATAAACCATCAAATTCCCTTTCTCGCATCTCCCATACCAAGCCCCTATTATATTCCTTAGATTTTAGGTACTATACTACTAGTATAGTGGTAATTTGCTATTTCAAATAGTCTATAGTTCAGAAGCGCATTGTTAAACTTTGGGGCTCATTGTCCTATTTTTATAGTCTCGGTTTTGTCTTGGGTCCATGTTTTGAGGCTATTTTAGGTGGGTTTTGTTGGTTAATGCTACTAGTTTACCTCGCCTCACCAATGGAGTTGGCCCCTATACATTCTGGGAAGTATTTGTTGATCTTGTAGTCCCTATTAATGTGTAAAATGATTACACGAGTGTCGCATCTCTTGGGGTTCTTTGAGGCTTTGTGGTCATAGTTGGGTGGATTCCCTATTGTATCCCCATCCCTGGGCCTCCCTCATTGTTGAGAATTCCACATAATGCTTTGGGAATATAGTTCGGAACTTTTTCACATCCCCATACTTGTGCTCTTTTCCATATATCTACTCTACTCCATAATCAGTACACACATAAGAACCTTTACTGGGTGGCCTCATGTCAGATAGCTCAAATTCTACTTCCTCATTTTTGATAGATAGGGACTCATACTGCTCGAATTCATTGGGTCAGTCGAATCTCTACGTATTATGGGAAAAATGGCTCACCTCATTTATCATATAAAGGTCGTGTAAGGGCTTCAACTTCCATTGTTGTAATCGATGATCGCAGTGTATCTGTTGTTGTTGTTGCCACATTTGAATTCCATACCTCCCAACATTTCATGCTCCCTCACTGCACTTTCCGACTAATCCTGTCGTTGCCACCCTAGTTTCCAGCCACTTTCCTATCGCTTTTATCAAATTTCAACCACCTTTCCAGTCATGACCTAGATATTCCCTCGGTTTAATTCTAGTGTGTTTGACATTCCTCTAGCATCGTTCTTATGTCTATACTAGATCCGGGTGAGCATTTCTCCAGGTTGTTCTTCTGACCTATCACCTTTACTGAGGTACAAACCTCGTCCTTACAGTCGCCACCCAAATCGAGACATTTATTCCCTCTACTATGCATAGCTAGACATACCCCTTTTCGACATTATTATATTCCTCAACACATTTCCCTATCATCCTAGCTCCTTCATGTCTGCGTCTACATCCACTCTGACCTATCTGGATGGCATAAAACTTGTCCCTCAGAGATGAATTTTTCCGTCTCCTCCCGATTTGGCTCTCTTACCGAGAATGCAGGTGGGTGGGGATTATTCAAACTTTAATTCAGGTACCTGTCTTTGTGCCACCTCACAACGATTAGGGTCATGGACCCATTCACGTCTGACATATATGCCCACGAGGCTTTCATCCAAGCCACCTTGGATGTTGAGAAGGCGCATGAGGTGGGACATACAAATCTCTAGTACCCTTTTCTCTCCAGCGACGACTCCCTTCTGTCATTTCACTTCAATCCTCCCCAGAACACAAAGACTTATCGTTACAGGTCCTCACAGGGTGGCTATGGGAGGTCCGATAGAATTAACCGTGATCCAACCGATTAATCTCCCTGGTGCAAGATATCAAATTGTTAAGTTTCACTTACGAGGACCTTTGGGGGTGGGTGATCAGCCTTCAACGTCGCGTTCTTGTTGGACACTGGGTCTTTGCAGATATGGTGAAATTGGAAATGCAATCATGGGTCAAAAATACTTGGAGCCCCCTTGTTGGATACCTTCTGAAATTCAGCAGGCTAATGAACAACTACTATTGTATAAATTTCCTTTACTCGGAGGATGTTGCCTCAATCCTCAGCAAATTCTGGACCCGCGGTAGAAGTTTTCTTCAGCTACATGAATGGTACTTGGGTTTTAATTCTATCTCACAGACCGCCAAGAATAACCTCGTCTAGGCCAAACTACCCGGTTTTCCCCTCCAATTCTGGATGAAGTCTGCCCTCTCTGCAATCTTGAATTCAATCGAGTGGATTAGGTACATTGACCAGGTTGCATGGGTGTGTGGGATAAGCATATCGTGTGGCTGCTAGTTGAGGTTAGTTTCTCTGGGGGGCTTCCAGGGAACATTGATTTGGAGTGGTCAAGCTCCCGGCATAGACAACAAATTGACTTCTAGGGTCTTCCATTTCGTTACTTGCTCTGCCACCAAACTCGCAACTTGCTGCAGAGGTGCCCCCGAGCCCGACGAAGCGCAAAACAATCTCTTACATAAAAGGTGTTTCAGGGTGTGGCTGGCGTTGATTTGGCTAGAAAATCCTCGCCAAAAATTGGAGATAAGTTAGAATCTACACTCTCTTCCAAATATTATTTCCAAGCCCCTGTTAAGCCTAATTTATCTCAACATTTTCCATCTGACCCTCTGATGGCACTCCCGCTCCTGTACTCATCTTAACATCACTTGGATGGCCATGGAATTCCTATTCCCACTTCCTCCATTCGTTCCCTCCACCAGTCGGTCCCAACGCAGCCACTTGTCCCTGTCCCCTCACCGACCCATGTCTCCCTTCATCCCACCGACCCCCATGTCCACTCTCCTCCCATGCCCTCCCTTAAGGCTGCATCTCCCCCCATTGCTCCTAAATTTGTCCCTGGTGTTGGAATGATCTCTAAGTTGCACATTGGATCCTCGATGGATTCCCCCCGAAACTCGATTGGGAGTGACATAGACTTCCTTCCCCTTAACCCTGGTTTGGATATGGCTACTCTTACTGTACATGAAGGTCGCGTTGACCTCCCCTACCCCTCCATATGCCCTTCTTCTGTACAAAACATCACAGTCAGAAAGAAGGGCAGGAAGGACAGTAGATACTTTAGAGGAAAACCTAAATATAAATCTCTGTTTCTGGATAACCCTAATGGTTTGAGGGATATCCCCATAATCGCCTCCTTCGAAAACCGGGCACTTAGAGCTAGCAAGCTCGCCCTTCGTGCCTCATGAATCAGATCTTATCCCTGAACATCCGAGGACTTGGAGATCATTCCAAGTGCCTCTATATTAAAAACATTTTGTCTGTTCATTCTCTGTCCATCGTTGTCTTACAAGAAACTATGTGTACGACCTCCAAAGCCATTTCCCACTTTCTATCTATTCAACCGAACTGGCACATTGTTGGGGTCGATTCGGTGGGGCTTTAGCGTGGTTTAATATTCATGTGGAATCCACATTTTTCCAGATTTCATGATTTTCGTTTCTTCGTAAGGATTTTATTGTCTGGTCGAATCTTGGGTTATTCTGAAAATTTCCACATCATCAAAATGTATGCGCCTTGGCATGAACGCTTCTCTTTCTGGTACCGTATCAATTCATCTGAGATACTCAACATCCGTAATCTCATCCTTACTGGTGATCTGAATGTCTCTTTGTCTGGTGCTGAATGTTGAGGTACTCACAGTCGTCTTGACCCTCTTGCTGAAAGATTGTCTCGGGTTTTTTCAGATCATCATCTGGTCGACATTGCAACTTGTCCTCTTTCTTTGACCTGGACCAATCATAGGACGGGGGATGCATTCGTGCGAAAAAGGTTAGACTGCTTCCTCGTACATGAAATTGTACTGGAATTCCTAGGTAATCTTAAATCCTTGGTCATTATAGACTCATTATCAGATCATCGTCCCATTACTCTAACGTGGTGTTCAAAGATTGTCCGAAAGGGCCTCCCCTTAAAATTTAACAGGATTTGGCTCGAGGACTCTGATTATCAGGAGCTGGTTCGTAACTTTTGGTTGCGAGATGGGGACCCTATGGATATCTTGGCTTCCTCCTTCTTCTCCCAGAAGACGAGGAAGCTCAAAATCAGTACCAGGAAATGGGAGAAACTGAAGAAACAAAAGTTGGTGTCAGAACTCCATAATATTTCAATCAAATTGAGGCTATTCACACTTCCATGGCTTTCTGCAGTCCAAATTCTCACACACTTTCTCTTCTGGCTTCTCTTGAGGGCAGGAAAATACAGATACTCAAAATACAAGAAGTCTCATGGAAGCTCGAAAGTCGGGTAGTCTGGCTGTGCGAGGGGGACCACAACACAAATTTCTTTCATCACTTTTCTAATTGCAAGAAAAATAAAAATTTGATTTGGCAAATCCAGTCCAAGGAGGGACTGTTGATCCATTCACAGTCAGATATCTATAGGGAGGCTATACAATATTTCTCTGATTTATACAGGCGTAGGGATGGTGTCAGGGTCTGGGATAAATTTTGGTTAGTGTAGCAGTACCCCTGCATGTTTAATGACGTGCAAATGGTGAGTTGAGCAAACCTGTTACCAAGGATGAACTCCTATTGGTTCTCAAATCCAAAAGTCCTGGTCCGGACAGTTGGCCCATTGAAATGTGCATTCAGTTTTTTGACCTGATGGTGGACAAAATGCTCATGGTTGTGGAAAAATCAAAACTTTGGGGCCAAATCCCAGGGGCTATCAACTCGAATTTTTTAACACTTATCCCTAAAACCACTCACCCTGTTGATTTCACGGATTTCCGCCATATATCTTTATGTAATGTGATTTACAAGATCATTTCTAAAGTCATCTCCCGCCACATTTAAACCTCACTCTCCATGCATATATCCTGTAACAATATGGCTTTATTCCTAACAGACTTATCCACGACGCAGTTGCCACCGCACAAGAAGTCGTGCACTCCATTCACCTCAAAAAACTAGAAGCTGCCATAATGAAGATTGACTTGTCACAAATCCTATGATTGCATCGACTAGTATTTCATTCGCCTTGTGATGTATAATATAGGACTTTATGCACAATATTCCCAATGGATCATGTCTTGCATCTCTCGAGTTTGGTTTTCTATTTTAATTAATGGAGAGCCTACTGATTTTTTTCAGGCTGGTCGTGGCCTTCGTCAAGGTTTCTCACTCTCACCCCTAATTTTCATATTGATCAGGGATGGCATTAGCAAACATATGAAAGAGGCTCACACGTGTGGCACTTTCGATGGTATCCTAATGTCTCTTGGTATCTCTGTCACCCACTCATTCTTTGTGGATGACATCTTAGCTTTTGGTACTATAGCCCGAGCACAGTGGGTTGCACTACACTATATTTTCCTCCGTTTTGGTGCGGCCTCAGGCTTGCTAATCAACAACATAAGATGATCAATTCCTCTCAAAGTAACGCAGACCTGGACATCATCGCTGGTCTCTTTTAGGTGAATATTGTTCCTAATTCTAATGGTTTCAAATATCTTGGTTTTCGCCTCAAGCCTTTTGGATACAGCTCCAAGGATTGGTCTTGGTTTATGAATAAGTATAAAAAGAAGTTGAATACCATTACCTAGTTGCACAAATGGCTCTCCTTGGGAGACCGCTTCATCCTTGCTCAGGCTATCCTTCAACAATTACTTGTTTTCTGGGCACATCTCTTTCACATCCCGGTGGGTATTTTTGACTCCATAGAAGCCATCATCTCCAATTTCCTCTAGTTGGGTGATAGGGAATCAAGGAAATTCCCTCTCTACAATATGGAATTGATCATGCATCCTAAAAGGATGGGTGGATGGGTTATTTTGGACATTTCCACTTTCTCACAGGCTCTCCTCATTAAATCACTCTAGAGGGAAGTCACGGGAGTTGGCACTTGGCCTTTTTTATTCTGGGCCAAATACAATGTATGTCGGGATCTTATCTCCCTCTTCAGATCTCGATCCCTCCCTTCTCACAGAGTTTCTATCATATGGAGGAGTTTTAGGAGGGTCTCCACCCTTTTTTTCGTTCATCTAGTTTGGGACTTCAGAAATGGACAACATATACACCTGGGCTCTGAACAGGTTCATGGGTTGTTGGCAGAGTTCTCACTGGATCCCCATCTGCAGCATGTGTTGGCTATAAAATGATTGTTTACGGTCTCTCAGTTTATCTCCCATTATCAACAGAGTTGCCCCATCTGGAAAATTTCTCAGCAATTGGACTTGTGGGGCAAGGATGCTGAGGAATAGGACTCTGTACTGCCTATTCTTAAATACGGGGGTCTTTGTCATCATCAGGCAGGTGATAGGATCTCTTGGTATGGTAAGCTGTATCAGTCCTCACCTGTGGTCAAGGACATTGATCCATAATACTTCTCTAGAGGACTCTCTTTTTTTACAGGAATTTCTGGAAACGTAATATTCCTATCACAATTATCCTCTTTGTCTGGCTGGCTATGCAAAATAGGGTTCTCATGTGGGACAACTTGACCAAACGGGGCTTCCATGGGCCTGGCTGCTGTGTATTTTTGTAGGCTTGAGTTTGAATCGTTCTTGCACTTATTCTTTCACTGTCCTTTTGTGTTGGAAATTTGATCCATGTTTTCAAACTACTTGCAGATTCTGGATTGGAGGCCTCTCACTTTTTAACTGTGTATTGAATCTTAGGGAACTTTGGATTTTGGAGCTCGAGCTTTAACTTTCTATCTTTTTTGGGAGGTGTGGCTTGCCAGAAACAAGTTCATATTTGATGGTCGCCAATTTCTCCAACACATAATTTATTTGTCCATTCTCAAGTGGCTCGACTCTCTTCCCTCACAACATTCCAGGGTTAGAAACCTCTCCATTCGACTCCAACCTCACAATGTCTCCATCCTGGTGGGTTACTTCATTGGAGCACAACAACAAGGTAATTGTGGATATGGTGCTTGGATCAAGTTGGGGCACAATGAATTTTATTGCATCAGCTAGAATGGAGGACCTGGTTCTAACATGAGGGCAGAGCTCCTTGCCCTCTAGATCTTGCTTTGGGTGGCATTCAACCTTCAATTGACAAATTTGCATATCTACAGTGATGCAAAAACTATGATCGATGCTATCACGGGCCATTCCAATTTCCAACCGCCTGCTCTCATCTCTTGGTATCGCAGGGTACAATACCTTCGCAGTCACCTTCACGACCCTCCTATCCAACATATCTTCTGTGAGGCTAAGTCCAAGGCGAACACACTTTCGAAGCAGGGTTTTCTCCTCCCGTTTGGGATTGTTCAGGTTCAGCAATTCAGGGATGGTCATCTAGTTACCACCAATGCTTTTCAGCTTCCCTAGGATCGTTTTATTCTCTGGCTCGGAGGTTTTATGTTTGTCACTCGCCTCAGACATGTGGTTCTATGTTTTTGTTGTGAACCTTTGCCAGATTGTTGTTTAGTTTTTTTGTTTTGGGTCCATAGTCACTTGAATATTTCGATTCGGGTATATGGTTTTTTTTTTACAGCGTATGCAAATTGTTCTTATGTCTTTATGAACTCTACTTATCACCAACTCTATTCCGGCACCTTTGCTGCGAAAAAAAAGAACTATATACTGGTTTGTCAAACATAATATAAACAATCTAGTATTTTTTCTCCCTCCCAAAAAAAATTGCTCCAAAATGGAATAATCGTGAAAATGTGAAATGTGAAATAAAAAAATAAAAAATAAAAAATAGCTAGGCTCAAGCTATAATGGTTGGTATATTGGCAACTTTGTCTTTTCATCGACTTGTCTTAAGGATAAGAAGGATGGTGGAAAGAAACAAGAAAAGCTCGAGCTTCAAATAATTATGCATGTGAATCTTAATACCTACGTAACTGAGCAATAGGAGAGAAAAATGGCACGCTACCTTATATGCTCTAGTTTTCCTTCAAATATCATCATTCCAAAAGATGCTATAATCACTAAATTTGTAAGACCTATTTGATATAAGAAGCAAACTCTGCAAAAAAAAATTGTTTATGGCCCTCATCACCATCATTATGCATATGCCACCGTCTTGGATACCATAGGTTAATCGAAACTTTAATAAAATTGAAGTTATAATCCGCAAGGTTGTGGACGTGAAAATTAATATGGATATTAGAGCAAATTTGATATTAGATCAAATTAATATTAGTATGGATATTAGAGCAAATTTGAAGTTTATATCTTGAAATGAATTGTTTAAAAAATATTTCATATATAATTTGTTATTAATTTTTATCACACATTTTAAATTATTTAATAAAATTAGTTATACATATAGAAAGTTTATATTTAAAATTTTAATAAAACTTTATTTTTAATTAAATAAAGTGATAATAAATTAATGGTTTTCTTTTTTTATAAGTTAGGGAGGTGATTTATATTATATCATTTCAGTGAATATAACATATGATTGTTTTACTATGTTTACTAGTAGGCTACAAGAGAAATTAGAGCACTAGTATGACATTACTACTTTTCTCACTAGTATGACATTACTATTTTTGTCTAAGTAAAAACTCTAAAACAAATAAAAAACCCTATTAAGTATTGTTTACTAAATTTTCTAGTATTTATTTAGCATGTTTCATAACAATCATGATTATCATTTTCCAAAAAATATTACTGAAAAGCATAATAATAATTACCATGGACAACTTTTACTCAGTAGGGGAGTACACTTAGATTGTGACTGGTGGCCTTATCATCTCATCCAAGTCTGTAAATTCAAAATTGGCAAGCTTATTTTCCATTACTATCATTTTGTTGTCCAACTTTAGTGAGTTATTTATGAACATCATCCAAACACAACAATACCTTATATTTCTCTTCTGAGCATTCCACCAATACTTTTCCCATTATAGGGTTGAGTTGCCAATATATGTCAACTTTGCATGTATCTACAATTCCTTGTTCTTGTGATGCATGTGTCAGAAACCTAGTTCCCAATCTGCTCGATAATTCTCATCTATTATAACTTTGTGTTCAATTCTAATTTCCTTCTCAACTTCCTCAATTTCCTTTTAAATCGTTGGAGGGGTTTTTTGTGATAAACATTGGTTAAAATTTTCTACCATTTGTGCATGAGAGGTAGATGGCACTCTATTACTAAACCAACTGCTTTTGTTGCAAGATCATTTTCCTCAAGGTATGCATTTCCTCTAGCAGAGGGAGTAGAAATTAGGGTCAATTGAAAGAGGAAGATAGAAGGCCCAGAGAAAGAAAATCCTAGACACAAACCTCTAAATAATAAAACTAATTCTGAATATAGAGAGATAAGAAAAAATCTATTGTATTGCTAAGACAAACACCGAGAATAGATAAAAGCAGTAGGACACCATCAATGTAGCGACTCAAACTACACCAAACAAACTTCACAAGCCCTAAGTGTAGAACTAACAATACCTAGAGAGGAAACCAATATGATTGCTGTAAAAAGAGAGATAAAGCAAGGATTACCTTCCCAAGAATGAATTGTTAAGGCTGGTATTTGGCCAACAAGAGTGATTCAAGAGAGTGTTTGAGGCTCTCTTCCACTTCTATAAAGCTTTATGAGCACTAATGTTGAACCAAAGTATCTAGTACCAAAATAGATATTTTCCCAACAAGGCCAAGGATTATTGTCTAAAAAATCCAAGTCAATAAGAAACATAACCCAGAGAATAATGGATGCTACTACCAAACATCTCAATGAATTTATTCCAAAACCTAGCTATCAAAGGACAAACTTAATAGAATCAAACTAAATTGTGTAAGAGAGAAATCTAGCTAGTAAAACACTACAAGAACCTTATGGTTTTAATAATATTAAACATAGAGGAGATACTTATGCATTATAAAGCTCATAACTCCCTATTCTATTCATCAATATAACCTCGAGCTTACTACCAAATTTGATAGACAATGGATAATGAGTTATCAATTTACTATATAAATGTAGACCCTTCCATAAGAGCTAGAGAATCTAGAGCTACTAAGTGTTATGATTTCCTGAAAATGTTAATGTTTGCATCATCCTTCTTCTCTACATACTAAATGCCCACATATAGTCCCCTGGCATCGCCATGAATTCCCTACTAACATATCTCCCTCGAGTGAATTGATTATACCTAGAGTGGAGCATCATTGTAATACGATACCCTGTGGATATGACAATCGTCTTCATCGTCCTATTACCTACATTGGAATGTGCATGCATACTAATTGCAATTATTTCAACAAATCTGCCTCATCACAAAACTTCATCCAAATTTAATGATCACCCACCTTTACGGAAAGAAATCAATGAAATTTGACTTGAACTAAAAACTAGAATTTTTATTTTGATAAGGTTTAATAAATGAACCCACTATTCATATTCATATTATCTATTTAAATAATTTAGACAAAACTTATACAATGTTAGAGTTGGTATTTTCCAACGCTTCTTTTCTCAATGAGCTAGCTATAGTGAGTTGTAAGCTCACATTGGGATTTGTATCTTCCCAATTGCCACAGTTATGTTTAACCGACACTAGGCCTCCTCCATTGTTATATAATAGAGATCTTCATTGTAATTTCAGACATCATGAGTAATAGAATACTCTTTCATGGTATCAGAGCCTTGGCCCAAGTCAGAACAATTGTGGATTTATGGATGACTCTGAGCTAATGCGAACCCCATGTAGATGGTTTTTTTCACACCATTCAACAGGCGTGTTCGCTATCCAAGTGTCGTTATCGACCCCTTCAATATTTGCTTCAACGTGTCTGCAATTCAAGGCCTTGAAGTGATTTTGTTTTAATGTTGTGGTCCTCTTGTAAAGTTGGCCACGGGACCATGGACACAAAAGTCTTGGATCCAAACACATGCTTGGTAGTAGCTTCTGCTAAAAAATTTATGTCTTCTACTAATGGAAGAGGTTGATGCATAAACCCATATGTTTTGATGTCGTAAATTAATAATGACATCAATGTTTGTTGTTGTTTCCATGCATGCATAAGACTCTGCTATAATCTGGAGTATTGTCAATTGTAAGATCAATGTAGATAAATTGGGAATTTTTGGAAGAATTGTGGTTTATGATAAAGCTCATATTGTTACCAGAATTCAAAAGCACATTGTGAGCTTGAGGATCCAACAATGGCAACGGATTGATTGTATTTATACTGTCAAATAGTTAGTCAGAGCTAACAGCGACAGTTCGATGGTATTGGTGTTGATGTTATTGCAGCCTTATTCAATTTCGATATGGCTTTTTCTATCTTCATTAACTGTTGTGGTGTTGTCATTCCTGGGTAGTGCAGTAAGTGACCAAAATTACTTCCAGTGAGCAACTAAAGTTCTATCTATAGTGACCCAATTGAGATATGTTGGAACAATAAAAACATATTTTTTTATTTTTGTTTACTCCCTAGGTTTCACTTAAAGGAAGTTGTTAGAGTTAGTTTTTTCCAATGCTTACTTTTCCAATAAGCTAATCGTAGTGAATTATAATTTTGCATAAAGATTTATATTTTTATAGTTATCCTAATTATCTTTATCAACAATAAAACTCCTCTATTGTTATAAAATAGAATTCTTCTATTTTCTTTTAAACGTTGTGAATAATAAAAAGTATTTCACAATATAAAATACATGAAACATATATTTGTATTCTAAACTTAAAAAAGACCATGGCTTTGCACTTTAGAAGATACACAATGATGAACAAAATGGTTCAGAGACTCATTTGCATTAGTTGAAAGGTAGTTGGAATCTAATACATACATAAAGTCGTTATCCTTAATTTTTAATACACATATTTTTCTTCACTTTACTAATACTCTCACAACCCTTTGCAAAGAAACAAAAAACAATTGTTTGTAGGAACTTCCAAGTAATCCCCCAAAACAGTCCAGGAAAACATAGCCTCTAGGAATAAACAAGTTCCTGTCGTTTTCCAACCTCTCGGCTTCCTATTAGGAAAACAACCGAAACAGAGATTGAAGAAAACCACAGTATCATCTTACATATTTTTATCAAAATGAGCCAGATAGTAGACATTGTCCTGGAATTTTACAAAAAGCATATGAAGTTCAAAAATAGACAGGGACTTAGGCCTCCTTCAAAAAGGAAAACAACACTGAGTCCTGTCATAATGTTTTTCATGATCATAATAGTTTTGCACATAGTTGAATATACATAAAGACATAATAACAACAATAGTAAAGAAGAGTTGTAAACAGCTCGAAAGTTAAGCAAAAACTAGAGGTGCAAGTGGCCTTGCCACTCCATCAACCACTTCTTCTACTGTCCATGCACCCAAATCCTGTTCAATTCCTTCTTTAGAAAGGCGGTTTGCTTCAGTATTCCGCTCCCTGAAAATATGGAAAATAACAAGCTCAGAAAAAAATATTTTAAGACGGATGATCTCATTAAGAAAAGGAATTAAAATGTAGTTCCTGCATTGTTGCGTTCCATTGGTCCACTTTACTATATTCAAAGAATCACCAAAAATTTGTGCCTCACGCTCATTACAAAGGGATAGCCAGCAAAGAAGAAGGTGTAGAGCTTTTAGCTCCGCAAAATTGTTTGTTCTGGTGCCAAGGCCAGTGGAGGCTTTTAAGAGTTTCCCAGAGGGAAAGAATATAACCAGGCCAGCTCCACACCTCCTGTTTTGATCTGAGGCCCCATCAAAATAAGCCCAGGGTATGGAGCCCTCAACCTCTTCCCTCTGAACTGGTCTGGTGTGCTGAGAGATAGATGGAGTTGGGATATTTTCATAAATGGCTACCCCTTCAGCTACTAAATTGGCTATAGGGAAAGGAGAGTCTTTAAAGATCAAGTGATTCTTGGCAAGCCAAGTACCCCAAGCAACCAACAGGGGCATTGTTCTGACTTTATCATTTGGGGCCTGCTGCCACCATCTGTTCCAGGCTTCAGAAAGCTCCTCGCCTTCCCATCTTTGGGGGATATTAGTCATCCTCAACATTTCATTCCATAGGCTTTTCGTGAAAGGGCAGGAGAGAAAAACATGATGGACAAATTCCTCACTCTCTTTGCTCAAGGAACACCACCCAGGACCAATTTTCCCTCTTTTCTGAAGGAAGTCCCATGTGGGAACTTTCTTCTGGAGAATACACCAAAAGAACAAACGAGTTTTTGTTGGTCCTTTAAGTTTCCACAAAGGTTTTTCCCACCAGCTTGGTTCCTCCCACCCTTTTTGTGCCATTAGCCAGTCATATCCCAGCTTCGGAGAATAGATACCTGTCTGAGAATGCACGCATCTCAGTTCATCTAGCTTATCAGAGATGTGAATATGGGAGTTCAACAGGCCTGCTCGATAGTTTCCCCATTCCTCGTACCATCTTCCTTCCAATAAGAGAGCATTCCCTGAGAGCCACTCTTGTTGCTAGATCGTGGAATTGCCAATGTCAGCAATTTGGTTAAGGAAAAGTAGCCCTCTGTTGTTAAGATGCTCGATCAGATCTCTTGACAAGGAAAAAGAATCCGAGCAGCCCACCCAAGGATCTCTACCTAGCCTGACCGATCTACCATCTTCAACATTCCAGGCCAGCCCTTGTTCTATTATTTGGACAGCTGCCACCAAAGCTTTCCACACCACCGAGGAGTTTTTTGACGATTTATGAGGCAATCTAATCCAAACCAGAGTCGGCATTGGATCTATATACTTTCTCCTTGTTACTGAGGTCCAAAGGTTTTTCGAGGAAATCAATCTCTAAGCTAATTTAGCAACTAAGGACCTTGAGAAAGGATGCAAGTCCTTTATACCCCATCCACCCCAACATTTTGGTCTGGTTATTTTTTCCCATGCAACACATGGGGTTACATGATCCTTCTTTGAGCCAGCCCATAAAAATCTGCTGCAGATTTTGTTAATCTTTAGCAGAATACTTTTCAGCACCCAGATGAGGCTAGCCCAATAAACCAGAATTTCCATCACCACTGATTTAATTAAAACTAACCGGCCTGCCCTTGACAGCCATTTAAAGCTCCAATGCTTCATCCTGTTCTCTATTTTGCAAGAAGCCAGGACCAATCATGTATCCTATAATTATCAGGCTTAAGAAAGAAACCAAGATACTTAAGTAAGTCCTGTAAAGATTTGGCTTCAAAAGGGAGCACTTCTTTTGCTCTACTCACTTCCACATTTGAGAGCCCTGCAGTTGTTATGGATGATTTTTGTTCATTTATGCTCAAACCAGTGGCTTTTAGAAAGAGGTCTAAAATCCTTTTTAAAAATCGACAATCTTCCATGCTACCGTCACAGAACAGAAGAATGTCGTCAACAAAGAGAAGGTGAGTCACCCAAAGATTGAGCGCAACTTCGATCCCTTTGAGCTCCCCTTGTCTCTTTGCCTCTTTGATCATTAAACTAATTCCCTCAGCTGCCAGGAGGAATAATAGGGGAGAGAGAGGGCACCCTTGATGCAGGCCTCTTTGAGGATTGAAAAAATCAGAAGCTACACCATTTATTAGAACAGCGATCGAAGTGAAAGTGACATACCCCATAATCCATCTTACAAAGTCATATCTGAAGCCAAGGTGTGTCAGAAGAAGCCTTGGGTACATCCAACTGATTCTATCAAAAGCCTTGGAGAGATCAATTTTTATAATGGTTCCTTTTTTCCGGCTCTTCTTGTGGCTATGAAGAGTTTCCTGGGCAACCCCCACTGCTTCATGGATTTTTCGTCCATCCAAGAAGCCAAATTGTTCTGCAGAGATATTCTTAGAAAGAAAATGTTTCAATTTGGAGGCAATGACTTTAGCTATGATCTTATATAAGAAAGTACACAAAGAAATGGGGTGAAAATCATTGAAGGAAGTAGGGTGGTCAGACTTAGGAATGAGGGTCAGGAAAGTGGCATTAAAAGGTTGATAGACAGAGCCTGAGATCCTGGACTCTTCAACAACTGCGGCCAGATCGTCACCAACTGAATCAAAGAAGTGAAGGAATAATTCCACCGTCCAACCATTTGGCCCTGGGCTTTTCTCTTTCTGTATCGACTTAAGGATAGCTTCCACTTCGTCTTTAGATACCGGAGACATAAGGCTTTAATTTCCTTCCTCATCAGTGAAGCTTGGAAAGAATTGTGCTACTCGTATAACTTCTGCAATGGTGGCTTCTTCCGGGGCTCTGAAAAGTTCTTTGAAATGGGCCACCCCAAGGGAAGCTAAATCTTCAAATGACTGTGCCTTTTCCCCATTTTCTTTTGGCATTTCCCAGATAGTGTTTAGATTTTTCCTTCCTTTGGAATAATTCTGAAAGAACCTTGTATTTTCGTCCCCAGCTTGGAACCAGATAGCCCTGCTCTTTAAGTGCCATCTTTCCTCCTTCACCTGAAGAATTTTCCTTCTTGCCGCTTCCAATTCTTGGATTCTATCCCGGGATTCTAAGGTAGAATAGCCTTCCCCTTCTGGATCTTCCAAAATATCTAGTTCTGCATTAATAGCCCTCATCTCTTCATCTTCCTTTAAGGATTTTTGGATAACCCATTCCTTAGTTGCAGCCTTCAGTCTTTTGAGATTATCCATGAAAGCCTTGCTTCTACTCAGACCTTCTCCAACTCCTAACCCATCCCTCCTCCAAGTTGAATTGAATAAAGTGATGAAGGAGTCATCAGACAACCATGAAGAGTTAAACTTAAAGGGAGACCCCGGTTTTTTGAGGGCCCCATTTGCCTCCAATAGAATAGGAAAATGGTCAGACAGACCCCCCCCCTCACCCACCCAATGCCTGAAAATAGACAATTTCTCCACCAAATCTTCACCCAAAAGGAAGCGATCCAGTTTCTTTCCCACCCAGTCCTCCCCCACTCTTTTATTCCTTCAGGTAGGTCTGGGTTTAAGCAACGAGGCATCCACCAGGTGAGAGGAGGCAATCTTGGAGAAAAAGAAACCAGTTAAAGGATTAGCTCAGGCGTTGGCTCCGTAAGATTCCGAGACCCCCAGGGAGAAATTGAGGTCACCTCCAATGATCATATTGGGATGGGCTAGGCAAGGTTTGAGAAAAAAAGGAGTCCAAAACAAATCCCTCTCCTGACAAGGCCCATACACATTAAGAAGGAGGAGAGGGAGGCATAACTCCTTTGAATATAATTCCACCGCCAAAGTATTTTCAAACCCCCGGGATGATATTTCTCTTAGATTCCCTGCTTTATACCCAGTGACCACACCCCTAGAACGACCATTAGCATCAAGAGCCTAAAAGATCCATCCAGGAAACAATTTCGTAAGAAGGTCTATGACTTCCTCTCCTTTACCGAGGGTCTCTTGTAGCATAAGGACGTCTGGGCTATGTACTCTGACCAACTCCCTCAAGGCTAGTTTTTTGGGCTGACTAGCTAACCCCCTATAATTGTAGGAAAGAAATATCATCTCAGAACATCAGGGGGTGGCTTTGCTGCTCTAAGCACCCCAGTCAAGGATTTTTGTTTCCCATCTACAATATCTATCTTTTCTTTTAATTGTGCCTTTAAGATATCATTTTTTCTACCTCTCATATTTTTGGGCCCAATAGACACAGGATCCGACTCTAATCCTCCAAGAGCAATGCATTTCCCAAAGCGGTTTACCAGAGATCTCAGGTTATACGGGGGGGCATTGGGAAGGGGAGGAGGTGCCATAGAAAGGCTGGGGGCCAAAGGATCATCAGAAGGAATAGGAGGGTTATCAGAGGGCGGAGGCACAGAAACAACCAAGCTGTCGACAGGAGGTTGGTTAAAATTTAAAAATGATAACTCCATTTGTAACTGCATGGAGGGACCAGACTCATAAATGACCATATCAGATAAAGAAGCAGAAAAACAAAGGGAAGAGGGGGAAGAGAAAAGCATACCCGCATGTGAAGCCCCTTCTGTCTCAGCTACTGAGGGAGCCAAAGAGGCCGACAACGCAAGTGATTTATTAGAGATAGGAGCTGGGTCTGCCTACTGATTTAGGTCGATAGGAGTCACATTCCCCAGGCCGGCCCCTGTATCCTCCTCCATAGGAGTCTGCGAAGCCGCCTTAGCTGATTCTGAAACAAGATGGACTGTCGGTTTCCTTGTAACTTTGTAGTGGCTTCTTCTGCAACGATGGCCCAAAGGACATTCTTTAGCCAGATGACTGTATTTGTGACATATGTGGCATCAAAACGGCAAATTTTCATATTCCAACTTTTGTAGGAATTCCAAATCTCTGTATTTTAGGGTCATGTCATCTGCAAGCCCTTCTCTGGGGTTAAGACATACAAGGATCCTTGCCACACTGAGGTCATTGGTTTGAATAAAGGACCTGTCAACTTCCAAATATTTACCCAGGGTGTTCCCAATGGAGATGAAAATAGAGTCAGTCCAAAACTTAATGGGAAGCCCCGGCAATTTTACCCAGTCCGAGGATTCTACCATATTTTCTGTTTGGGCATCGAACATGGGGGTCCATCTGCGGAAGAGGATTGGTCGCTTGCCAAAGCACCAGTTCTGTTCGAGCACCCAATCAATATGATCCTTATGATCAAATCTCAAGGTAAACCACCCTCCTTCCAAGACTTTTATCTCCGCCGGTTTCCCAAGAGCTTTTCCCCATTCTGTCTGAACCTAATCCCGAATGTAATCGACTGTGTATTTTCTTCCACACACTCTACCGACCAACCTTGTTTCTGATGCTGCCATCACTTCTTCAACGAGGATGTCCACACCGAGGAAACAACTAGGTCAGGTCTCCTTTTTCTTAATGGGGTTCTGTTTCTTGCGTATTCCTCCCACTACCTCCCTCTGTCCTTCACCCTCCCCTAACTCCTGAGCCGTCCAGGCATCTGCTTCCTCAGCTTTAGGCAACTCCCGTCGCCTTACCTTCAAGTCACAGGTGGCTCTATCCTCCAAACCCTTATCCAAGGCCTTCCTATCAACCTGACCGGTCACCTAAACCAATTCGAGCCTAGGATCTGCTTCCACCGACTAAATTTTTCCTTCACCTTCCGAGGGGGTGTTCGGGTGGCTCTTATGCCCTGACCCGAGAGCAACACCCCAAATCCGAGAGTCCTTCTGTGACGAGGTCAAGCCCGCCTCTGCTGAATTAAGAATAGGAAAGGTTGAATTTATGACCAAGCTCTAACTCAGGACCAGATTCCTTTTATCGCAACCCTCGCCCCTAAAACCACCCCACCAGATGCTAGCCCACTATAACCTACTTCACTTGTGGCTTTAGACCCTTTCTGCACATGCATACCACAGCTAGCCACTACATCTTCTAAACCACTCGTAAGAGTAGGGAAAACCGGATTACCTGGCTCCGAAGGTTGAGTATTTGCATCGTAAACACGAAACTGACCGCTACCATCCTCTCCACCGCAATGAATAACACCACGACCCAAAAGAGCAGCGTTATCAGCCTTCCAAGCACCTTCCAACAAGTTTTGAAATGACTTTTCAAGCGTAGCAGCTCTGTTGGAAAAAGGTCTAGCGCCTTCCTCCTTGCTCGGAAAGACAACTTTCACAGCCGATTTCAGAAAAAACCGGTCTAGATTCTGAGCAGAAACTTCATGACCCCAAACAGTAAGTAGGTCTTCCGGCACTGGCTCTACGTCCACGTAATCACGCTCAAAACCCATCGCTGCAGCTTACACAAAACCCTAGCCCGACACCGCTACAACTAGAAACCCGCAGCTATTCAGTAAAGAAACCCCGTCGCGAGGAAACAAAGCCTAAAAAATTCTTTACCTTCATCCTGCGGCCGGTTAAAGACAAAGAATCTTCCAACCTCGAAACGTGCTGCTCGTGGCCGGCCCAGGTAGGTCCAGGTGTGTGCAGGCCTCTGACATCGAGGGTACGCCTGTCACGTCGCACTTCCCTCGTGGCCTAAGGCAGGGCTCACCTGCAAAAGCTTAGGATTCCGCCATGCGCATAGCAAACCCTAACCTCCTCACTGTGCTTTAGCTATTAAGCTTTTCATTCACATATGAGACTTTCTTTAATGAACATAGTATATTATTTCATAATATAAATGAATTAATATTATAAGCTAGTTGAGTAATAGGTTAGTATATGGTTTAATGATATAATTAAATTAATAAGTAAAAGGTAGTTTAAAGAAAAAAATTGAAGTAGGTTTATAGTCTTCTTGAATTTAAAAATTAAAATAATATAAGAAAATTTTCTCGAATGGAATTAAAGAGAATGTGACTACTCTCGAGTAGGGGGTGAGGTCATGGGTACTCACATCAACTAGAGGTAATGGGAGAGGTAATGTGGTAGGTAAATGATATAGGCCAAGTATAACATGCTTTATTTGAGCCTTTTCAAAGGTGGAGGTAATGGGATACATAAATGATATAGGCTGAGTACAATATGTTCATGTGATTCCTTTCGAAGGTGGATGCAGATATGATGGTTTTAGAGTGATAGATTGGTATGCAATAATATAGCAAGTTGGAGTCAGTTGACTTATAGCCAACTCTAGATTGGGTTAGGAAAACCTTGTGGAGGACACTACAAGATGAGTTAGCTTCATGAATATGAGATATAAGTGTGGATTTCACAATGAGAGTGGATTTCATAATTAGCTAAAGATAACAACCCTCATATGGAAAATAATGTCCAACTCCCAACATATGCATGTCCTTCGTGAAATACCATCACGTTGGGTGAGGAACTAGAGGAGTTGAGCTACAAATATTGTTGTCCAAAGTAGGAGCGTGGATCCTCAATCTAATCTCCTTTGTTTATCTTGTTTTGCACAAAGGAGCGCCTTGTCAATCATTGGTTTTATGTTTGTCCTCTTGATGTTCATAGGATATATATGTATATATTTTAGATAGATTTTAGGTATCTTGTAAGATTGTCAACAATTTTTTAAAATGAAAATAATAATATTATGATATTATTATGGTTTTGATTTCTTAATTACAAGTCATTAATAATGTTTGTATTATTACTAAGGCTAATTAGAAAAATTGATTCCATTAAATTGATTAATTCAATCACCACAATATAAGCCATATTCTCTTTTGGTATTTTCAAATAAATCACTTTAAATAAAAATATATATAATATTAAAAATTATATATATATATATATATATATATATATATATATATATATATATATATATATATATATATATATATATATATATATATATATATATATATACAAATTTTTGCATAAATTTAGAAATAGCAGCTCATTGATGGGCATATCCTTCTTCCATCCAACATTGGGGTTGGTCTCAGCCTGGTTCGTAAAAAAAATACTTATATCATCATCATCATTTAAAAAAAAAAAAACTACTACTTATAAACTTATAAATTCTTTAATTAATAATTAAATCACCACATTGTCTCGTCGTCGTCCTCTCATATTTATACATCCAATAGAGATTCTAATTTTTAATAATTAATAACAATGTATTTAATAGAAATTCTAAGTTTTAATTTCTATGACAATTTTTAATATAATTTTTTATAATGACTATTCAATATCAAGATTTTTTTTGTAAAAATGATATTTTTTTTTATAATAGATCACTCAATTTATACTACCAATTACACCAAATGTTGTAAAGGAAACGTCGTAAGTCAGTAGCATATGGAAGAAGAGCATAGATGGAGAGAGATGTGTAATGTTATGTGATCTAAATGTTGCCCGTCTTGAAACTATTTCCTTTGCAACACTAATTACTGCCTCTTCATTTAGCAATATTGAGTGATAAATAACCAACATTACAACAAGTTTACCAAGGCATAGATAAATGGAAACTTTTTTTCCTCATTCATGTTTTAAAATTCAA
Organism: Pinus albicaulis; assembly: GCA_034641835.2. Lineage (NCBI taxonomy): Eukaryota > Viridiplantae > Streptophyta > Pinopsida > Pinales > Pinaceae > Pinus > Pinus albicaulis. The sequence goes on along the minus strand of CM076573.1, from coordinate 371,787,863 downwards.
AATAATATTCCATACTATGTTGGTCACTCTGTAGTTTGAACTTAGCATACCTGATGTTTCAAGTCATACTAACAAACCACTTTTTCGACCATGAATATGACAATCTTAATTCCTTGAGTCCAAATATTTCGCCATGAGTTCCACTAAAAGAGGCTAACTTTGAAAGCAATTCTTCCATATGCATTCCTACAAATTTGTGTGTTTCTCATCAATGAATATCAAAAACGCCTATCTTGTAACGCATGAAAATTTCTTTTGTTTGGGAATTTTGGAAGGCACTACAACCTATGAGATACACCCATATGAGATCCATAAGTGTCACAATTAAAATTATGTTTATTTTCTCTATTCCTTTCAAATTCCCCAGTATAAAAGTCCCTCTACACATAGTATCCCTTTGAACATGACCTAGAAAGACATAGATTATTATCCTTTCATTCTCGCTGACAATAGAAAACCATTATTAGAGGCCCAAAAACACTGAAAATTATTCCACATTAGTTGGAGACCATTTGAACTCACTGAATACATGTTTGAATTTACAGATATATTTAAAATTTCTCAAACCTTGCCACATGCCTTGAAATCATAAAATATTCCATTGGTCTTTAAATAATTTGGGAAAAAAAGTATTATGAGAATTACAAAAGTACTCAAATCTTCTCAAGCAATCAATTGAAAATAAAAAAATTTATGGATTCAAATCAAAATTTGCAGTCAATTTTCCTCCAAAATATGATGAAATTCCTTCATAGACAAAGAATAAATTATCAAACTCTTTACATGAACAAAGTATTCATTATGAAGCCTCTAAAAAAATATCTTAAATCTATCTTTACGTCCCCAAAATTATTTGTTTTGCTTCTAGTGGTAACCTGAGCCTATCCAAGCAATATCAATCTTCTACTACAAGCAAATGCTGGAAAATCAAGGTCGAAGGTCAAAGTAACTAGTGAGGTTGAAGCATTGCCTACATGTCACAAACTCAAGGACAACCATGTTATGATGCAACTTACCTCACTAAAGTAAATCTAAATTGGATACATTTTATTTGGGATAAGAGTAAAAAGTGTGGTACAACTCAAATAAATTAAGAAGGAAGAAAAAAACCTTAAATATTGGTGCTTCCATATCTTTTACCTTTATATTAACCATATTCTAATCCTTCATTGGGCCAAAAAGTTGGGAATTGAAGATAACAAGCACCAATTTGTGAACCCAAAAAATTATCCCATCAACTTCAAAACTAACATATGCACCCTAGACAATATCCAAAATTTCATTGAAATCATGCTACCCCCAAGGTGCAATCATTTTCATAACCTATAAAGAATATCTGAAGATTTGACGAATCAGAAATTTCATTGGTGCAAAATTTTATAGAGAAAGATTTGGTTTCTTGAATATTTTCATATACATGCTCAAAAAAAGCAGATAATCATGACTCAGTTGATGGCAAAGGAGAATTTATCACAGATGAACAACTATATATTAGTCAAAGATCATATTTCCTTTAGCTGATATTGGGAAAATCATAATTAGAAGCATACTATTACATAGAACCTAAAAGTAAATACAACATTCACCATACATTCATTCATTGCGTTTTTTTTTTCAAACACTATCTAAGAATCCAAGCCATGGCAAATCACAATTAGCAGTGTATTGTTACATTGAAACTAAAACCAAACACAACATGCACCCTACATTCCTTCATGTATAATGAGTATAGTGTATACTCTTCCATTTGTGGCAATCAAAAGAGATATCAATAGTACTAAACACATGTCTTGAAACAAAAAGTGATGAAACAATATGTATTACTTTATATGAGAGACATTTATAAATAACACTAAATTAATGATCATTGTCAATAGCATTTATCTGTGTTGTTAAGGAAAGAAAAAACATATACAATGTTGACCATCGGTATCACAAAGATAACAACATTATTTTACATGCTCATATAAATGATCAAACCACCATTAAAACATGATTGTTTTCTTTAAGACACAATTTAACATATGATGTTCTAGTATCCATTTTCTCTTTTTTAGAAACATCAACATGTGAACATTGCAATTATTGTGATTTTTAAAATACGTTACTCATTGAAAAATCGACATATATATCTTATAATAGTGTTCATATTAATTAAATTTTGATTAGTGCATTTGTATATGATGTTTAGATTAATTTGTTATATCATCAGATTTCACATCTTTTCATTATAATATTTAATCATCCATATATTTAATCAGTGGTGTAACATTTCACAGCAACATTGAACAACACAGTAGAATAAATTAAAATATATTTCATTATATATGAATAAAAGGCTCTTTTTCATACATAATGTCATATTTATTGGTAACACCTTGTCTTTCAATTGGGACACTATGTCCATCACATTAAACAAAATGTATGATTTTCACAGACAGTTATTTCAAAAAATACAACAACTTGTATTGATAACCAAATAGATCATCATTTTTTGTTGAAACAGTTGCAGTGTTCGAGCTACTTCCATGACGTGCTTTATTTGGACGAATTTTTTGTTCATTGCATCGATTGTTTTCGTCTTCTTCAAGTTCAAACTACAAACATAAAAATAAAGTGTAATGAGTGTATCTACATTAGTGAGAATAATGAAAATTGAAATAAATAATATACATCAATGAAATCGAAAAGCAATGTACCATAACAAGAATTGAGTATTGAACTATACACTTTCTTTCAAAACCAAATACCATGTCTTCTTTCAAAAACTCTTATGTTGGCGTAGTTCCATACTTTGTTTCCTACAAGTTTTATAACCATAATAAATTATAGACTTAATATAAAAGAATTTGTTGTTCTATTAATTATAAACTCAGAAGTAAAACAACATAGATATTTACTGTTGTGTAACCAACTCCAAAAAGAGAAGAAAAGAGATATCAACGCCTTAGAAATGAGCCACTTCGAGGGGGCAACCTCCAATACATTACATAAATGAACAATTCTTGGATGATACAAATGAACAAAACCTCCTTCTAGATATAGGAGTCCATGGGGCCACAATATAATCCTAGTGGGGCCACATCGTAATCCTAGCCGACCTAACAATAATAATGTAAGGGCACAATAATAACAATATGGGGGTTACAGGGGTACAAAAATAACAATAAGTGGGTCTACACTAACATAATAATGGACTACACTATTAATATAGGGACTTAACATGCCCCTCTCCTTCAAACAAGTGTTGTCCTCAATGCTTGATTATTTCTTGATGCTTCTGTATAAAATTCTCATCCTCCCATGTGGAATGGAAAGCATTGGACTAGTCAAATGTTGTGTAACCAGCTCCAAAAATAGAAGAAAAGAGATATCAACACCTTAGAAATAAGCCACTTCGAGGGGGCAACCTCCAATACATTACATAAATGAACAATTCTTGGATGATACAAATAAACAAAACCTCCTTCTATATATAGGAGTCCATGGGGCCACAATATAATCCTAGTGGGGCCACAATGTAATCCTAGCCGACCTAACAATAATAATGTAAGGGCACAATAATAACAATATGGGGGTTACAGGGGTACAACAATAACAATAAGTGGGGCTACACTAACATAATAAGGGACTACACTATTAATATAGGGACTTAACATTTACAAATTCCGTGATTAATTTTTGATATGCAAACATATACACACAACTCATATCTAACCCAATGTGAATCAATTCTTCCAATGGCTCTTATTTGTATGTTAGCACTTATTTCAAGACATTCAATGATGGTTGTTGTAAAACAAATTAGAATGTACAAAAATGAAATCTTAAATTGTTATAATGAAATATTAAAAATTACTCACAAACTTTGATATCAACTTTTTTCTTCTTTGTCGTCTTGTTTAATGTGTTGAATGGGTTCCAATTTATTTTCTTTTCTACAAGAAAATACTTGAAAATTGATATTTAATGCTAAATTATTTGTGTATATGTACCTAATAGAAAAATTCAATGATTATATACATTTGAAGCACTTTGTTGTTAATATGGATTCTCCTATAATGCAATTATGTCTATTTCTTTGACTATCTCCTAGTACATTTTTTTGGATATTCCTACTCGCATGTTTCGGATATCAACTCGTTGATCCTTTGGGATTTTCATAATCTTCCTGAAAATGTAATAAACTATTTTTATATTGATATATGAAAACTAAATATAACAAAAGTGATATTAATAAACGAATGTTTTGTAGTAATATATACATATAATTCAACCCACAGGGTGTAGAATAGATGGTGATGAGGTGTACTATTATGTCACTCCATGATGTAAAGGTCGCCGATTTGAAATTATATGGGAAAAAATCCAATCATGTTAAGGGCTAGTGTGCCTAGGTCAGGTGTGATCCCTATGTGATTTTGATGGATTAGATGTGCCTGGGTCTCGGTTTCTCAAGCCACTGGTCAAGCCTAATGTAATCTTTGATGAACTCAAACCACTTAACAGACAAAAAATATATATACATATAATTCTAGAAAAGAATTTTAATACGGAATATTACTTTTGAACGATTCTTTTTTGTTGTTGTATTTTTTTTCTATTGCAAGTCTAACTGATCCCATCGACCATTGCTATGGAAATGCTTCCTGTAGTTTAAATATAACTTTATTCTTGGAATAATTTGATTGATTTATGTATTGTAAGTGGAGAGTACGTCTATATGTTCGCTCCTCTATATCCCTCATTTATAAAATAAAAAAAATCCCCCTTTCATTAACATGCAGCACCACTCCCTATGAGCTAATGATCCAGGTGGATATCGGTGGCCACCCACCTACTCTATTTGGAATAGCACCATCAATTCTTGCAGCTCTCCACATACAGCACAACTTACTATTTTTAGCAGGTTTTCGGGTCCTCCACTCCCGGAGCCGTTTCGGGGCCTTAATGATCCAGGTGGATATTGGTGGCCACCCACCTATTCCATTTGAACCCCCACCGTCAGTTCTTTCAATTTTCAAGTTGCAACAAAACTTACTATTTTTAGCGGGTTTTTGGGTCCTGAACTTCCGGAGCCGTTTTGAGGCCCTAAACGATGTTTTTTGGGGAAAACGGAGAGCAACATGGGTCCATGGACCGATTTTTCTCATTCAAAAGTTGTACTCCTCGGATAGATCTTTCTAACGAGCTATTGAGCACGTAAAACGGAGATCGGGTGCCAAAGTTACGCCCCCGGGAAGTTGAACCACCAATTTACCCAAACGGGCGCCCACAGTTTTGGCGCCTCATCTCCTACGGTTAGGTTTTTGGACGTTTCAGATTCTAAATTGTTTCTCAACAATAAATAGGCCCTCGAGCCTCATTGTAACACAGTTCAGAGGTCTGTAGCCATCACATCTCTTCTCAGAGATTCGCTACCAGCACCCTATCTATTTTATTTCCATTATGCCCGTAAGCATATTTCTGTTATTTGATATTAATGAAATGAAGCATTATTTCCGCTGCATCTCTATGTTCATGGTTATTTCTATATTTTGTTGCGTTCCTGCATAAATCTGGATCAGTGGTATCAGAGGGGGTCTGCTCTTTCTTTGTTTTTCTTTGCATGTCCCCAACGCGGTCAGGGTATAAGGAGTTAGGGCTCGATCTGGTTGAACCCTTGCAAGATCAGCCTCGCAAACCCCGACGACCTCCCATGGCGGAAGAAAAGAAAGACAAGGGAGCAGGAGATCCTATCAAAATACTTCTCGAGGAGGCCCTCTAGAAACAAAGGAACGCGATGATGGATAACTTTGCTCAAATCCTTCAACGACTACCCACATATGGCGCATCTGCATCCAACAGCCACTCTGGAGGCGCCACTCCCTTCAAGGTACAGGTAAACTTTGACATTCCTATATTTGAAGGAAAAATAGATGCAGACGCTGTAGACCGATGGTTAAATTTGTTGGAAGGGTATTTCTCGGTCCATGACTTCTCTGACCGAGAAAAGATTATTTTTGCACTCCTCAAAGCCGCCCCCCATGTCAAAGACTGGTGGGAAACCTACCGTGAGCAAGAGGGCAATGGGGAACCCTCTCTATTCTCGGCCACACCCACTTGGAATTCATTCCAAGACGGCGTCAAGGAACAATATTACCCCGTGGGGAGCTATGAGGACAAATACATCCAATGGACCACGCTGCGGCAACAAAAGGATCAAGATGTGCATGAACTGACGAATCTGTTCCATACCCTGCGCACAAAGTTGGGTATTAAAGATTCAGAGAGACATTTGGTGCTCAAGTACCGCGGCTGTCTGCAAAAACACATTCAAGAGGAAATGGAGTTCCTCGACATTACATCGCTTAGCACGGCATATCGCTATGCCGCCAAGATCGAGCAGAAATTTAAGCAGAAGAAGCGAGACTTTGGATCTGCAAATCCGAAAGGGGCCCCCGAACTAAAGAACAAGGGGCAAGGCCAAAGCAATGCGACTCAGAACAACACCACAAATCCAAAGAATGACATAGGGAAGTGGTGTGAGTTTCATAATAGCCCCACTCACAGCACAAATGAGTGTCGGGCCAAACAGTCTTTGGTGGCTGAACTAAAGGCACCCGAATCAGATGCATTTTCTGATCCTGAGTTAGAACCAGACAAAGGCAATGACAAAAGGAAGCAGATCATTGATGTGGATCCCAGTGCCATTGTTGCCACCACCAAGATCCAAAAGGAGGGTCCAGAGGATCCAGAGGAGGGGGAGCGCCTCTTCCAGTCGCAGATGTGGGTGAAGGGTTCTCCGCTGCAGTTTCTCGTCGATAGCGGAAGCCAAAAGAACCTCATTTCAGCAGACGTCGTGAAGCGGCTCGGCCTACCAACCATAGTACACCCGCAGCCGTATACCATCAGGTGGCTCCACCCAGAGATTCTCTCGAACTGCGCAGTTGCCGCCTTCCATACGCATTTGGCCATTCACTTGATGAGGTATCGTGTGATGTTGCTCCTCTCGATGTAGTCGATGTATTATTGGGCCAACCATACTTGTGGAGGCGACATGCTGTGTATGAGTCTAGGCCTCGTGCTGTTATTATTACTTTGGGAAATAACTTGTATAGGATACTGGAGGTAGTACCGCCTCCTGTTATCTCTTTGACTACTGCAAAACAACGCAGTAAGATTGTTTCCCAAACCAGGAAATTCATTTTCCTTACAACTCACTCACGGGGAAAGAAAAGTATTGTGGCCACAACCTCGAAACAGGGCTCCCTTGCACAGCTGCAGCAGATGGAAAAATTCATGGAGGAATACGAGGAAGTTTTCCCCTCACTCATAGAGGTTCCTCTACACTATCAGGATAAGCACTCCATTGATCCGACTCCCAACGCACCACCGCCTGATGTTGCCATACATCCTGCAACTACACCTACAGAATCCAAACATGTACTGTCTGAGGCTGATAAAGAAACCAAATTTACTAAATGCATCCAGCATGTCCACCCGCAGGTCCTTGACATCTTCAACACATCTAATACTCAGTTCAACAGAATTTGCCTCAACTCATGGAGGATCTCAACGCAATGGGGACCATTGCTTCCTAAGGAGGGAGGAATGATCCCAGTGGATATTGGTGGCCACCCACCTACTCCATTTGGCGGAGATTGGGTGCCAAAGTTACGCCCCCGGGAAGTTGAACCACCAATTTACCCAAACGGGCGCCCACAGTTTTGGCGCCTCATCTCCTACGGTTAGGTTTTTGGACGTTTCAGATTCTACATTATTTCTCAACAATAAATAGGCCCTCGAGCCTCATTGTAACACAGTTCAGAGGTCTGTAGCCACCACATCTCTTCTCAGAGATTCGCTACCAGCACCCTAACTATTTTATTTCCATTATGTCTGTAAGCATCTTTCTGTTATTTGATATTAATGAAATGAAGTGTTATTTCCGCTGCATCTCTGTATTTATGGTTATGTGTTTATTCTGTTGCGTTCCTGCATAAATCCGGATCAGTGGTATCAGAGCGGTCTGCTTTTTCTCGATCCTTCTTTGCATGTCCCCAACGCGGTCGGGGTATAAGGAGCTAGGGCTTGATCTGGTGGAACCTTTGCAAGATCAGCCTCGCAAACCTCGACGGACGCCCATGGGGGACGAAAAGAAAGATGAGGGAGCGGGAGATCCTATCAAAATATTGCTCGAGGAGGCCCTCGAAAAACAAAGGAACGCGATGATGGATAACTTTGCTCAGATCCTTCAGCCCTTACATGGCGCCATCTGCATCCATGACCACTACGGAGGCGCCACTCCCTTCAGATCTGGAGTAAACTTCTGACATTACTATATATTTGAGAGGAAAAATAGATGGGACGATGTAGACGGATGGTTAAATTTGTTGGAAGGGTATTTCTCGATTACAAGCTTCTGCGACCTAGAAAATGTATTTTGCACTCCTCAAAGCCGCCCCCATGTCAAAGGCCCAGTGGGGGAAACTCTGCCGTGAGCAAGAGGGCAATGGGAAACCCTTCCTATTCGGCCACACCCACTTGGAATTCGTTCCGAGACGGCATCAAGGAACAATATTACCCTGTGGGGAGCTATGAGGACAAATACATCCAATGGACCCCGCTGCGGCAACAAAAGGATCAAGATGTGCACGAACTGACGAATCTGTTCCATACCCTACGCACAAAGTTGGGTATTAAAGATTCAGAGAGACATTTGGTGCTCAAGTACCGCGGCTGTCTGCACAAACACATTCAGGAGGAAATGGGGTTCCTCGACATTACATCGCTTGGCACGGCATATCGCTATGCCGCCAAGATCGAGCAGAAATTTAAGCAAAAGAAGCGAGACTTTGGATCTGCGAATCCGAAAGGTGCCCCCGAACCAAAGAACAAGGGGCAAGGCCAAAGCAATGCGACTCAAAACAACACCACAAATCCAAAGAAGGACACAGGGAAGTGGTGTGAATTTCATAACAGCCCCACTCACAACACAAACGAGTGTCGGGCCAAACAGTCTTTGGTGGCTGAACTAAAGGCACCCGAATCAGATGCATTTTCTGATCCTGAGTTAGAACCAGACAAAGGCAATGACAAAGGGAAGCAGATCATTGATGCGGATCCCAGTGCCATTGTTGCCACCACCAAGATCCAAAAGGAGGGTCCAGAGGATCCAGAGGAGGGGGAGCGCCTCTTCCAGTCACAGATGTGGGTAAAGGGTTCTCCGCTGCAATTTCTCGTCGATAGCGGAAGCCAAAAGAACCTCATCTCAGCAGAGGTCGTGAAGCGGCTTGGCCTACCGACCATAGCCCACCGGCAGCCGTATACCATCGGGTGGCTCCACCGAGGGAGAGATCTCCGAATTCGCCAGCAGTGCCGCCTTCCGTATAGTATCAAGCCATTCACGGATGAGGTATTGTGTGATGTTGCTTCTCTTGATGTAGCTGATGTATTATTGGGCCAACCATACTTGTGGAGGCGACATGCTGTGTATGAGTCTAGGCCTCGTGCTGTTATTATTACTTTGGGAAATAACTTGTACAGGATACCGGAGGTAGTACCGCCTCCTGTCATCTCTTTGACTACTGAAAAACAACACAGTAAGATTGTTTCCCAAACCAGGAAATTCATTTTCCTTACAAATCACTCACGGGAAAAGAAAAGTATTGTGGCCACAGCTTCGAAACAGGGCTCCCTTGCACGGCTGCAGCAGATGGACAAAGTCATGGAGGAATACGAGGAAGTTTTCCCCTCACTCATAGAGGTTCCTCTACACTGTCAGGACAAGAACTCCATTGATCTGACTCCCAACGCACCACCGCCTGATGTTTCCATACATCTTGCAACTACACATACAGAATCCAAACATGTACTGTCTAAGGCTGATAAAGAAACCAAATTTACTAAATGCATCCAGCATGTCCACCCACAGGTCCTTGACATCTTCAACACATCTAATACTTAGTTCAACATAATTTTCCTCATCTCATGGAGGATCTCAACACAATGGGGACCATTTCTTCCTGAGAGGAGGAATGATCAGTGGATATAGGTGGCCACCCACTACTCCATTTGGACTAGCACCATCAATTCTTACAGCTCTTCACATACAGCACAACTTACTATTTTTAGCAGGTTTTCGGGTCCTCCACTCCCGGAGCCGTTTTGGGGCCTTAATGATCTAGGTGGATATTAGTGGCCACCCACCTATTCCATTTGAACCCCCACCATCAGTTCTTTCAATTTTCAAGTTGCAACAAAACTTACTATTTTTAGCGGTTTTTTGGGTCTTGAACTTCCGGAGCCGTTTTGAGGCCCTAAACGACGTTTTTTGGGAAAACGGAGAGCAACATGGGTCCATGGACCGATGTTCCTCGTTCAAAAATTGTACTCCTCGGATAGATATTTCTAACGAGCTATAGAGCGCGTCAAACGGAGATCGGGTGCCAAAGTTACGCCCCCGGGAAGTTGAACCACCAATTTACCCAAACGGGCACCCACAGTTTTGGTGCCTCATCTCCTACGGTTAGGTTTTTGGACGTTTCAGATTCTACATTGTTTCTCAATAATAAATAGGCCCTCGAGCCTCATTGTAACTGAGTTCAGAGGTCTGTAGCTGTCACATCTCTTCTCAGAGATTCGCTACCAGCACCCTAGCTATTTTATTTCCATTATGCCTGTAAGCATATTTCTGTTATTTGATATTAATGAAATGAAGCATTATTTCCGCTGCATCTCTATGTTCATGGTTATCTCTATATTCTGTTGCGTTCCTGCATAAAATCCGGATCAGCTAAGGGCCAATTCATCATCATTTACATGTTCTATAAAAAAAATTTCTTACAAAAAAAAAAAAAAATTCCTTCATCGTTGGTCCCTATAGAAAATTAAACATATGTCAATTAATAAATTGTTTGAAACATGCTATCTAATATTCTTAAGTATATTATTAATGAAAATTCAAAAAAAAACTCATATTGAATAGTATTTTTTTCATTAACCTTATTCATTCTTATGTAATTTTTCCATCAAAGTTTTACGCTCTTTTGCACTTAGATAAGAAATAATTGTATCGAGCCTCCTCATTTTGTGGCTTTGCATGACACACACTAACCAATTCATATTAGTTAAACTTACATACAGTTCAAACATATTAATTTTGTAAAAAAATTACAAAGAACTTGCTTCTTTTGCTTTTTTGGATGTACTATCATTGTGTCGATCAATGTTTTTGTTCCTTGACCTCTTCTCAAACTTTTTTTATCAATATACAACATGTATCATTCAATACAAGTCATTAAATATATTTTATAAATCAATCACATAATTTTCAGCTAAAAATATGTTTGGTAATTGGTGCACTTATGTGCATAAACACACTGGTGCATTTAATTTAGTAAACACGTCAGCGTGTATAATTGTTGAGGACCAAAAACAAAAATTATTATTTTTTAAATAACTTTAAATTATGATAGTGTGATATGTAACGATAAAAACATTTTCATCATAGTAAAAAATGAAAACATAAAAAAAATAAACACAAGTTTGGTGGATTTAAGGGTTAGTGGTGCATTGGCTTGTAATATTACATAGGGCACGCTAATAAATAGAAATCGTTTTTTAAACAAGTGGACAGGGTCAACAGGGTTTAGATCTGACTCAATAAGTGGCCCCCCTGCTTTACATGTCAAATGCCTTATATATAGTAACACAAACCCATTAAACCTAAAAAGTCTAAAATGCAAAACTCTAATTGTGAAGTGGTAGAGGGAGTTAAACTGAAAGGTGAAATTTTTGCACTCACATAAGTAAGAAGAAGCAAGGGTTTAAGGTAAGTATTGGTTTTTTTTATTTTATTTTTCTGAATTTTAATCAAATCTAAATAGGAATAGAGATTGTAAAAAAAATTATTAGTAACATCTTTACTATGAAGGGTTTTTATTTTTTCTAAATTTTAATTAAATCTAACATAAAATATTAAAAAAAAAAAAAAATTTAGTAAAATTAACATTAAATTTTAAAATCTTTACTATGCAATGTTTTGAGTGAATCACCATACCTTTCAAATTTTGATCTTCTTAATAGTTTTGTTGTTCCAAAGCATTTTATTGCACCATGATGTTCCCAATATGTCTCTCTTGCAAATCTCTCCCTTGAAATTTGAGAAAAATAATGAAATAGTGAATAGCTTCTTACAATATAAAATACTTTATGAAATTAGATTTCGAAAAAACAATTACTATTTGAAAAAGGCAATCATCTCCTTTTTTTTTTCTTTTTTTTATTTATTTTTTAGCTTCTTACCATATAAAATACTTTATGAAATTAGATTTCGAAAAAACAATTACTATTTGAAAAAGGCAATCATCTTCTTCTTCTTCTTCTTCTTCTTTCTTTCTTTCTTTCTTTCTTTCTTTTTCTTTTTTTCTTTTTTTCTTTTTTCTTTTTTTCTTTTTTTCTTTTTTTTTTTTTTTTTTTTTTTTTTTTTCTCGGAACATCTGTGTTTCTTAGTAAAAAGCACTAGTGTTATTACTAGTAACGTGCAATGATTAAGATAACTTATTGGTGCACAAAATTTTTTAAATGCGTCAATATGATAGAATTCCTTCTCTCTCTCTCTCTCTTTTTAGAATCCCACAAACCAGTGCGGTTATTATTTTAATGCATCGGTGCGGTTAGTTTTAAAAGAACACTGATATGCTTTAAAAGTTATCTGAATTTTTATTTTCACATAAAATGACATATTCATCTCAAATTATCCATTTGGATGCATCCACATGATTTGCAGTAGTTCATAGTATACATTTTCCACTTAAAGTCACCTTATTCTTAAAAACCGATTTGAAAACTATATTGAAATTCAAATTGTGGTATGGTTCTCGAAATTAATTTTAGGTGTGTACAAAAAAAATTGCTGCTGATTTTTCTCAAATGTAGGGAGAAAAACTCATTATATCAAATGGTCAATTCTTCAAATTTCAGCTCGTTCCATATTGCTCAAATTCCTTTGTGGAGTTCTCCCTTTCCATCTCAAGTAAGTTCATATCTAATTTATATTTCGATTATCTAAATGAATTTATTTTATCCATGTCAATTGAATAAAAATGTATCTGAATTTGTAGGATCTTGATTCAGAATTGAGTACAGATGCTGAAAATAGTCCACCGGTTCAAAAAGGTCGTAAGCTCTTATCGGGAGCAGTATACGATAAGTAGTTCGTAGATGAAAATGGACAGTTACTTTACCTTGCAAATTGTAACATGCCATCCTCCAACCGTAATCTTGGGTCAGCGATGGTAATAATTGTTTGGTATAATTTAATTTCAACAAACCAATTGCATTATGCTTACAAATATCATTGATGTACTAATGTTCAATATTTTTTTAAATTAGGATTCTATTGATGATGAGATACCCACCTATCACCTTTCTGTGCACCCCATTACAATGTCAAATTGAGAGAAGGTTGCTTTAAGAGCAATATTCAAAGAGGAAGCATACCAAGAATAGTTGAATTAACCATCTATTCAATTTTGATTACGTCTAGATTCACCAATTAAGACTGAATAAAACAATAGTATTTCTTCATAACAGGTTGGCAATGGAGGTAATAAAAGAGTGGTTGGTATGGATTATTACTTATGGTATACAACTAGCATGGATACAATGTTATTAGATGTGTTCTAGAACGATGAGTTAGGGGTTGTTGTTCATATTACTGATACCTTTTCTGAAATCCTAAAATATGCTTCCACCACCCCTCTATTTGGACCTAGTGGCCAATCAAAGTCTGCCCAGCAAGGGACAACAATTTTATTATACAACTTGAAAGAAAATTTTGGCATATCGAATGCATGTTTCTCGGCAATATTGAGGTAATTGACCATGATCAAATCGATTATATTTTGAGAAATCTTGTCACACAATAAACATTAAAATTTGTTGATTTTATAAACATTAAATATTGACATTGTACATTGTACATTTATAATTTCCCACCAACTATAGGTTATTCAAATATAAGGTTCTTCCAAGTGATAATGTCTTGCTTGGTAGCTATGAAGAGGCAAAACAGTTGTTGAAAATGTTGGGTGTTGAGTACATATCACATCATGTATGTCTAAATGATTTTATTATATATAGAGGAGAATATGCATACAAATAGATATGTTTGAAATGTGGGTATGACAGGTACCATAAATAAATAAATAAAAAGGTTGAATCAAATGGTCCTTCTCATAATATTTTGAGGCACATGCATATAATTCCATGGATTCAAAGGCTCTTTCATTGCAAAGAATTAGTTATGTTACAGGGATGGCATGCCTCATATAGAAGTGAGTTGAGAGTTGTGTGAATCACAACATATCCAATAGCCATGAAGCATATAGAGGACACATGGCCCAAAAAATTCAAGGATGAAGTACGGACTCTACAACTAAACATAGCCATGGGTGGTGTCAACCCATATTCCCTCCAAAGCACCAACTATTTTTTTTTAATAGTAGTGATCAATAACAATATCCCCCCATGGTGTCAATGAATAATGAACATGTTATGTTTCCTCTCATAGTCCCTGGTAGAAGACAAGTGAATAATATGGATGTCTACTTACAACCATTGGTAGATGAGAAAAAATCTAATTTTGGGAACATTCAGGCGAAGAAACGTCGGCTTCAAGACCAAATGAAAGGACTACAACAAAGAATGATCCTGGAAGGGCATTCTAAGACTCTTTAAATTGAAGAGGTTCATTTTCTTAATGAACTAGAGGAGAGGAGGAAACAAGAGGAAATCTTGTAAACATAAATCCTGAGTCCAATGGATTCGGGAAGGAGAAAATAACACTAGTTTTTTACACAAATTTATGATACAAAATCGTCAACATAATATAAACATTTCCCTAAAGGACCCATTAGGAAATTGTCTCACCTAGCATGGGGAAATGGATAACTTGTTAACAGATCACTTTGAATCCCTTCTTTCTAAGTCGGTTCTGGATAGAACGGAAGCCATTGAGTGAATCACCAGGCACACTCCTCAATTAGTTAATCTAGAGAATAATCGTGCTTTTATCAGGGTGATCACCATGGAGAAGGTCTAAGAAGTGGTGAAAGGAATGACTAAGAATAAAACTCCAGGACCAGACAGATTCACTGCAAAAATTTTCCAAGCTGCTTTCCATTTCATCGGACAAGATATATTGAATATGGTGGGAGAATCCAAGTGATCCCAAAAGGTAATTCCTAGATTAAAATATGTTTTTATTGCTTTAATTCCTAAATTTTCTCGCTCAAAAGTTATGATTGAGTTCAGACCAATTTCCCTCTATAATGTTATATATAAAATCATTTCTACTACTTTTTCTAAAAGACTTAAACCCCTCTTTCCCAAACTCATATCTCCGAAACAAATCGTTTTTGCGAAAGGTCAGAAAAGCTTGGATGGAATTATAACCTCCCAGGATGTAGTTCATTCCTTGATAAATACATGATCTCTTTAAGGCCTATGATCACCTCAGTTGTCCCTGTCTCTTAAGTGTCCTTAAATCCTATGGTTTTGATTCTAGATGGATCCAATGGATCTTCTCCCTCATATCCACTCTTGTTTTTTCAATTATGCTTGATGGCTCTTCCTCCATATCTTTTAATCCTTCCATATGTCTTCATCAAGTCGACCCCCTATCTCCTTTCATGTTTATTTTTGCAATTGAAGGCCTGGGAAGATACATTCGTTGGGCTTTCCAAAGTTCCAAAATTAAAGGCCTTTATCTCTAGGGATCTAACCTACTTATCACTCACCAATAATTTGTGGATGACATAATGCTTTTTTGTAGTGTCTTTTTGAAGGAAGTGAGAAAATTAAAAAAAAAATGGAAGAGTTTATGCAGGAGTTCACGCCCTGATAAACAATGACAAATCCCATATTTTTTTCTTTAATACTCCAAAGAATATCCAAATTTTCCTTGCCATAACTTTGGGCTTTGGAGTTGGGCTTCTCCCTGTCAAATACCTAGGGATACCTTTAATAGTTAACTATTTAAGAACGACCTATTGGAATGAAATCCTTTAAAAGATTAAATCAAAACTTAATAGTTGGTCGTTCAGGTCCTTAAACATTTCAGGTAGAGTGGTCCTTTTAAAATTTGTTTTATAGTAAATTTCATTGTACCAACTCTCAGGTTTAGCTACTCCTAAAGCTTCTTATCATGCAATAACAGATCTCTTTATAAAAAATCTCTAAAGAGGATCTGAGCAAGCCAAAAAATAGACTTTCGTATCTTGGACTAATGTGATTAAACCTAAATTAGTTGGATGTCTCGACCTTCGAGATCCTTAGATTTTAAACAAGGTGTTAGGAGCTAGAAATTTTGGTGGATATGGGTGAAGGGAGGTCCTGATCTTTGGAAAAAAAATATGGACATGAAAATATAGTATGTCAGAATCTTCAATGGCTAATTTTAGATATCGATCCACTCCAAAGGGATCTTAAACCTGGAACTTAGCTACAAGTAATAGAGAGCTTATTAGACAACACTCTTTTTGGGAAATTCGAGATGGAAAGAACGCATTTTTTAAAAAGATTCTTGGCAGCAACGAGAGAAATTGTTTAATAGACATGAATTGAGTGAATATTTCTTTACATTAACAATAAAAATTTCTCCACCGTGGACCATTACTGGAAGCCCATGCAGCAGGACCAGAACTAGAGACAATGGAAAGACCAAAATGATTGGATATAACCCCCATTAATAGATAAATGGAAAGTGCTAAACAAATAATTTTAATCGAGGAAAATAGAAATCCAATAAGGACAAGACATTCTACGATGAGAATATTCTACTAAAGGATGGAAAATAGAGAGAGATAGAGAGAGGGGGGAAGATAGAGGGAGCCGAGAGAGGAAGGATGAGAGAGAGGAAGAGAGAGGATTCTAGGGGAGAGAGTGAGTGAGAGAGTGATGGGGGAAGTTAGAGGAAGGTATGAGAGAAAGGGAGAGAGATCAAGTATGAGAGAGGGAGGGATAGAGAGATGGAGTTGGAGGGGGAGAGAGGGAGAGAAGAAGAAATACATAGAGAGTGAGAATTGGAGATACAAGGGAGAGGGAGAGAGAGTGGATATGTTTTGGGGTGAGATAAAGAGACAAAGAAGGATATATGGAGAGAAGGGAAGAGAGAAGGAGAGACATAGGCATATAGTAACAAAGTTGGAAGGTGAATAGAGAGATAGAGAGAGAGGAAGGAAGAGAGATAAGATGTGAGAGGGTGGAGAGAGGTAGGGAAAGAGAGGTGGATATGGAGGGGGAGAGAGAGGGAGGAAAGAAGAAAGACATAAAGTGAGAAAGGTCGAGAGGGGGAGAGAGGAAAGCAGGAGGGAAGAGAGATAGAAGTGAGGAAGAGTGAGAGAAGGGTAAGAGAGAGTGAGAGAGGGAAGAGGAGGAGGGAGTGATAAATAGATAGATTGGAGAAAGAGAGTGTATGTTTTGGGGGCGATATAGAGAAACAGAGGGAGATAGAGATATAGATGGAAGGTGAAGAGAAAGAAGATAGAGATGGAAAGAGGGACAGAGGGACAAAGAGATTGATAGATATGGAGTGAGAGAGAGTGTGTGTTTGGGGGGTAATTGAATGTATGATGGTACATTATTTTTAAAGTGATTGGATTAATATAATTCATTGATTTCAGTGTAAGCACAAAAAAATTATTGACAATATACATTGATTTTTGTGTTCTATTAATTAAACCTATTGATATTGGAGGGCAAGAGAGACAAGGTATGATGTTTACTACAACAACTCGAGCTAAATATGTAAATGGTTTATGATTATAAAAAGATGACAATATTTAAATGGTTTACAATTATGAAAATATGACAAAACTAACAAGAGTGACAATAAAAATAGTAGAAGAAAATAGTTTGAGATTGATCACAGTGAAGATTATTTGTAATTGACTACATTCTTATTATTCACATTTTCTATATTACATTATTACTTTGTTTTCAAAAAAATTATTTCATAATTAAAGTTATTAACAATATTTATCATCTCAACAACCTGAAGTAACTAACCAAATTAAAATTAAAATAACCTGATAAATCTAAGACATATTTAGCATATTTAAAATGGTTATATTAATATTAGATATATTTACATATTATTGATAAAATTAATCATATATTCGATAAATTTTTCTTGGCCAGGCACACAACTGAAACAAGACTAAATCCATCTTAACTCTAGATTTATCAAACGCCAAAAATACAACTTTAATCCAACCAAAAAAATTTATTTTAGGAAAAGCAACATTTAAGGGAAAATGAACTTAAATAAGTTAAGTCTCCACATTGACGTAATTTTAGCTGAGACCAAGTTGTGGGCTTATCCACGATTCCATCGAATGGCCAACGAATCCACGCGACATTGAGTATGAAAATTAAACATTAAAAAATCACTTTAAAGATAACGAGATTATACTATTTAAAGAAAAAGAGACACATAACATTTGACATTTTGCTTTTCATCATTTATTTTTATTCCATATAAGTTAAAAGAGCTCAAGTGTATGAACACTCCATTTTTATTTTAAATGACAAATATGACAATTTAGTTCAATAAATTAGAAATTTGATCTATATTATATTTTTTTTAAAAAGGAGGAATTGTTTTTCAAAAAACATTTAATTTGAAGTAATACCATTTAATGAATTAAGACAAATAGCCCCACGTTTTAACTTAGTGTTATCATTTTAATTGTTTGACTTATGGTGATTATTTTAATTAATTATATAAATAAAGAAAAATTATAATTATTTAAATTTTATAATGTTTTTAACTTTGTTTAAAAAAATAAATGTGATTTGATAATTATTTGATTAAATTAAGAAAAAGGTGTAATGTCATTCATTGCTAAAATATAAAAAAGAAAATTATTAAACTTTTATTAAAAAACTTATAACATATAATCGAATGGGTTTTGATCTACATATGTGTGCATATGCCACAATATCATTTATTAAAATCTCTCTTGGTGCAACTACATGTTTGACTACTACCTCAAGGTGCTCCATGGCTCCCTCATGGGAATTGAACCTTGTCCAATGATAAAAACCTCCACATTTTCATCCATTAGATCCAACCCCTTTTACTACAATGTCTTATATAATTGATGTAAATGTAAGTAACATATTTGTATTAGTTTTCAAATATATAATTTGTATATTTAAAATGAAATATTTGTATTATGGAATTTAATTTGTGAAACACTTAAGCATAAGTATAACTAATTTGATGTTGGGTAAGTATCTCATCATATTACCTTTAGGGATTGAACTTGGGTGGGGAGGATAATAATAATTCTTCCCAACTACCTGAGATAAACCCAATATATTTATTGACTTTATACTTAATGATAATATGTTTGATTTTATACTTAATTTTTTTAAATAGATAATTTTCCTTTTTGCATATGGAGAGATCACAATTTTTGGTTGTTTATATTGCATTTTTGAATGGATAAATGAATTCAACGTCCTTTAAAACCCCTGAAGACTTGGAGGATTATGCAAATTCCATAACTCAAATATACAATTCCAACATCTGAAAACAAAAGCAGACAAAGACTGAGTTGACCTTTTTTATGTTGATTAAAACCTTATATTGAATCAAAATCATTGCCTTACAAAAATCAAAGTCCTGCAAACCCACTATCATTGTCTACCACAAGGGAAATCAAATTTATAGTTATGAGTACCACTGTCATATAGACCCAACAACAAAACTTTCTAAAACTAAATTTTGATCTAGCTAGCAACCTAATAAAATATTGTCTCAAAAGGTTAACAAATAACAAAATAGTAGTTGCAAGTTATCCTAGCCATACATCTAATTAAGAAAATAAAATTTTGAAACCAAAACTTAAACCAAGAGTTATGAATGATCATCATTCGTCAGAGGACATTACTAGGGTTGGGTACTATGCATTGGAGCCTACTAGAGGTTTAAGACTACACCGAAGATGACCCTCAATATGTGCCAAGCGAGCATTAAAGTTGACCAAGCAGGAGCACTAGTGGCATTGGACTCTCTAAATTTTGTTGAAGCATGAAATGACCTCATTGTTGTCCTCATATATCTATTTGAGCACTTAACCCATATGTGTCTTCATTTTCCAATGGACTATAACAAAATTAAAATATTTACTTCACCTTCCCCTGATGTGACTAAGATTAGGCACCCAGCTAGCAACTTCAATTTGGTTTTTTAAGTTAGAGTAGGCCTAGCAATTATTGGTGGTTAAGGATTCCAATTAAAAAATATCAACCTATATTTCAAGGTGGGCAGAGGAGTGGAAGATGACGACAACAGATTGGGCCTATGTATGGGTTTAAGGCCTTCCTAAAGGTCCGGGAATTCCAAACTCTTGATGAGATCTCATTCTTTGATTCGGCATAACAGTGAAGAGAAGGCCAACTACAAAAATAAACAACCCCCAAAGGAAACGAAATCCAATGGTAGAAACAAGAGTCGGCCAAGGGAAATGCAAGAAGATAGTTAAGGATTGGACCAAAACAAATGGAGGGATGGGGTGAGGCGTTAGACACAAATAGCACATAGCCATGGGTAGGCATCAGGCATACATTAAAACCAAATAAACCATAATAGTTGCAAAGATTTTAATGCCACCAAGTCACCTTGCAAACCAAAAACTAAATCCATTGTGCAAAGAGAAACAAACTCAGAGAAAAAAAATTATACATAGAAAGTGCAATACATTTCCTGGCAGAACTCCTGGATTAGATAAGCAATGTTAATGTATCTTCTTTCTCCTAGACAGTGTGAATTCCCAATCAAATTTATTGAATAACATTTTCCTAGTGCTTGGTGCCAATTCCTGTAGTTGAAGTTAATGAAAAAGTCCACTCTTGGGGAACGAGGGTCTTCAGCACCCGGTAAACCAGAGAGGTCGACACCACAGTGGAATTGTCCCACCTACAATGAGTATTGTCCATTTGCAGAGCAAAAATCCTTGGGTCTGCAAAAGGGAAAAAATGAGCTACCAACGACGGTTAAGATTGCAATCATAGTGTTTTATACTTGGTGAGATTGTTGACATGTGTGCTTACAGTGGGCATGATGGCCACACCACCCCTCTTTTTAATGCAAGGAGAGGCGATGGGATGGTGATCTGGAAAATCTAATAAAGGAGGTTAGAAAGAAAAGGAAAGTGAAGCTCTATAAAGAAACGAATGTGCCCTACCTATTGATTGGGTCTCACCCAGCTCTAAATAGTTGTCTCAAGGATATGAGTTTGTCTACTTCTTTTCCCCAATTTGATAGTCTTTATGGCTAGTGATAAGAGCGATCCAGAAAAGCTCATTGTCTTGAAAAATAAGATGCTCGGAGAAACTAAAACGAGATTGGAGTTTCTTATGCTAGATCAACCCAATTGAACTTATTTCTTTAGAAGGTTTCGGAGGTAACCGTATTTATATTTTTGTGTTGGAAGTTTCCCTGCCCATATTTATTCTTAGCCCCCATCTAACCACAAGTTATACAACCTTTTATTTTCTAATAAAATAATATAAAATATTTAACAATTTGTTTATATTTATAATTTTCTCAGTTAAAAAGTGAATAAATCAAAATCAATTTCAACTAATGATAACCATTGCCTAGTAAATTTAAAATATGTTTTATTATTTAAATGAAATATTAAAATACAAATTTACGTAATTAATTTAAAATTATTTCATTTCTACAGCAAATGTGTTGTAATTAATATGTTACTTTTTTTTGGATAAATATAAATGTAATGAATACTATTTACTTTTAAATTGAATATTCAAAAATAAAGAATTTATATCCTCCTCGCATCTATTCAAATTTTATTTTAGTCAAACTAGATGTTATTTACAATAATTAGTTGGAGTGTTTTTTATCTATTTAAACTGGTTTTTAGATCAGATTTCTCATCTTGTCCTTATGATGAACCACACTAGTTGGTTCTAAACGTGTCGACAAAATATGCTCAAATGTGATTATTACCGAAAAATTTTATATACATTTTATGGATCACAGAAGTCAAATTCCTAATATTTGTTCTTGTTTAGCATATGAGTGCCTTCGATCATTGTGAAGAGATAAATATATTTGTAATCTCCGAGAATTCAAAACACAAGTCATATTTTGAGTTTATATTTGTGTATGTGGTTGGGTTCTAATCAATTTAGAGAGGAGAACATATTTTGCAAGACACTTAATTTTGAAAACTTCTTAATAAAGTAATAATAATGGATGGTAAAAAGGTAATAATAAAGTAATAATAATGGATGGTATTTAATGTAATGTGGACTAAATTTATTAAAATTTGGTTTATTGTGGTAATTAGTGTTGAATAAGTGTAATGTGGGTTATTACAAAAGATTCACTAGGTATGGTTAGTTAATTAGTTATAATAAAGGATAAAGTTCTCATTATGAGATGTGTGGAGCTTATTGTATTTGGACCTTAGCTCATTAATAGGTTGTCTCTTCAAAGAGGCAAGTGAACATGAGTGGATTTCTTCAATAAAAGGATCAATTGTAAGGTGTTTCCCTACCTTCAAGTTTTTTATTATTAATAAAATATGGAGAATTTCTATCTTATTATTGGATATATTGCATGTAATAGTATTTTCATGTCTAAGGTACATAATATGTGGTATCAGATCTCTTTCTCCTCTTCCAATATTCTTTGTGAGAAAATGGAATATTCCTATCAAAAGTTACATATGTTACTCATATTTAATTTAGAAAAATAGGGTTCAACCACGATAGAGAGAAATAAAGAACTAGAATATTGTACATTTATTAACAAAAGTAATGTTAACTTGCTTCTTTTAGAGAGAAATAGATAAATTCTCAAGGCATCTTTTACTTTGCCTCTGCATCTTTATATAGTACTTTTTACCTCCTAAGTACATTCTAGAGAAGGAAATCTCTACTAGGTGAAACCTTCTAGCAAGCCTTATTTTATTACTTTCACAAAATTCAAATGAGCCTTGTTTACTAGTGATGGCCTCCATATATAGAAATATATAGTAACACGTCTATTTATTTAGCGTGTTAGGGAGGTTAGGACATTAACATGCCATGCCCCTTAAAAATTAGCATTATCCTCCAAGTATGGTATGAGGGAATTATTGTTGATTCTCGTGTGGCATCCTCTACCTCAATGTCCTTCCATTGGATTAGGACTTCTTGTATAGTGCATTGGTAGAAACAATGATCTCTTATTTTAAGGATGAATTCATGTTGTAATTAAATGGAACCTTCTACATTCAATTTAGAAAGCCAATTGGAATGTTACTATTAGATACAACCAGTTTCTAAGAGACATGAAATATGGAATGGATTTTAGAGTGGCTCAAAAATTCTAGTTGTAAGCCACTAGTTGAGTATGTTTGAGTACCTTATAAGAGCCATAAAACTTTTGATTGGGCTTTTAGTGGTGGTTATCTTTGAGGAAATCTACTTATAAGGTTTCAAATGAAATAACCCCTAATTCCCTTCTTCGAAATAGAACTCAAAGCAATTATTATTAGCCTATTGCTTCATACAATTCTAGACCCATGGCCACATTGTCTTTCAGAGTATAGAGGATATCATCCCAAGCTGTGAGGATTTTTTCAACCTCCTATACCTTTGACACGGCTAGTAGGAAAGATAGTATTGATGACATTTTGTCCATAGATAACCTCAAAGGGGGTCATATGAGTGGCACCATGATAAGTTGTATTGAACCATAATTCTACTAAGGATATCTATTGAACCCATTGTGATTGCCATTCATAATTAAAGCACCTAAAATATACTTCCAAAAACATGTTGACGATTTTATTCTTTCCATTAGTTTAGGGGTGATAAGCAATGCTAAGATGAAATTGAGTGACTCGCAACCTAAACAAGTCTTGCCAAAAATTTCTAGCGGAAGTGGGATCATGGTCTGTGACAATATATTTTCACTTCCATGTAGTTTAAAAATGTTATCCATGAATATTTTAGCAACTATTGAATCTTTAAAAGGGTCTTGTATGGCACAAAAATATGCATATTAGGATTTAAGGTGATCAACCATAACCATGATGATAGAAATATTGCTAGATTTGGGTAACCCCACAATGATAACCATATATATGTCTATCCATGTAACAAGTGGAATAGGTAAATGTTGTAACTCACCTATATTTTTCATTATTTCATTGTTCTATCATTGGGAAAGGTCACATTCAACTACAAAAGTGTGGATGTATTTCATCATGCCTCTTCGAAAAAATGAATGTTTGATTCATTCATATGTTTTATGAAAGTTGACATGGCCTACTTTTGGAGATATATGGAATTTAGATAGCATGGTTTCTTTAAAGGTGGATTGTCTGCTCAAATGTAAACACTTTTTATAGAAAATCTTGTCATTATGCATAATGTAGCCTTAAGATGCATGGGGGCCTCTTGAATTTCTTGGATAAGGTTGGTAATATTGAGATATTTGAACCATATAGCGTGTATCTGATTCAACCAATCTACTAAGATGAAGGAGAGTAACCCTTCCTCTTCATATTTTCTAGAGAGAACATCAACTACCACACTCTTCGTACCTTTCTTATAAATGATCTCATAATCATAACCTAGCTTTTTGATAACCCATTATTATTGCTCTAGGGACAAAATCCTTTGCTCTAGAAAGTATTTGAGGTTTCGATGATTATATTGAATCTAGAAATGTTATACAAGTAGGGATTCCAAATACCAACCACATATAAGATAGCCATCATTTATTTTTCATATCTAGATTTTCTCTAGTGCCACTCACATAGTTGTTTGCTAGTAAACAACAATGATATTTCTTCATGCATGAGAATTGATCCAATTCCTTTTCCTAATCCATCACATTCAAAAAGAAAAAGCCTTGGTGAAGTCTGATAAAGCAATTATTGGGGTTGTATGAACAACATTATTTAAAAACTATAAGGATTGAGGTACTACTTTGTTCCAACTAAAAGAAATTTCCTTAAGTAGGATAGTGAGGGGAGCAAAAAAAAATCCATGAAAATCCATGGTTCTTGAAGAATTTCCTATAGTACCTTATTAGACCAATGAAACTTCATAAACTTTTAAGATAATTAGGACGTGACTAATCCTTCACCACTTCAAATTTCTTCGAGTCTCACTCATACACCACCATTACTAACAATGTGACCCATATACTCTACTTCAGAGACACCAAAGACACATTTGGACCTTCTAAAAAATAGGTGATGATGAAAAACCAATTGTAAAACCTTGTCCACATGAGTGACGTGGGCATGCAAGTTTTTACTATAGATTAGGATATCATCAAAAAAATAAAAGGACAAAATGATGTAGAAAAGGTTGAAATATGTTGTTCATGAGATTTTTAAAGATGAAAAATATGATTACAAAGGGTAAAAGGCATCACCAAGAACTCATAATGGCCTTCATGAGTGCAAAATCGTTTTTGGTAATATCGACCTCCTTCGTGTGAATTTGGTTATAGTCTAAATAGGGATTAAGATTGATAAAGAATTAACAACCTTTAAACCCATCCAAAAGATTGTCAATGACTCGAATGGGGAATTTAACATTGATGGTTATTTTTTTGAGAGTGTGAAAGTTAGGACACATGCACTGAGTGTCTTATTTTTTGACACATGCACTGAGTGTCTTATTTTTTTAGTACCATAGCAATTAAGGATGAAAAAGGGTTAGTACTAGGGCAAATGACACCAATAATTGACTATTCATGAGCGATCATTTCAATTCCATTCTTTTGAGAAAATGGATGGTGATAAGGGTGTACATTAGGTCAAAACTACGTGATGTGAGTAGAATAAAATGATCATGTGCATCGTATGAGGGTAGGAAATCTAGGGGGTTTTCAAATATTGATTGGTGTGTGTCCAAGACTAATTACGTGTTAGGATGGATGGGTATTTTTCTGAAGGGAGCCTATATTTTTAGGTAGTTTCATGAAATTTAGCATAGAAAGCTACATGAATCTATCTAAGTGTCACGTACCTCTTTTTTTCCTTTCAACACTTGCCAAATACAAGAAAAAATATTCCTTTGGGCCCAAAAAGATCTCTGATACCACTTTATTTACCTTAGATATAAAAATACTATCAGATACAATATATCCAATAATAAGATAGAAATTGTTCACACTTTATTAATGTCAATATATAAAATCCACATAGATTCAACTGATCTTGTAATATTCTAAAACAAAATACTGAATTTATTTCTACAAATTTGCAGAAACCAATTACAGTCGCACAATCACATGAACAAGAAAGAGAAATAATTTCAAACGCACAACACAAATATGTATGCCTCAGCTAAAAACCCCACTATATGTATATTTCATTAAGTCAAGAATATGAAACAATGCAATTTTATTTCCCTTCCTGAGAAACCTCTGCACTCTCTCTGATTATATCACTATGATCCCAACAAGAATGGTCTGATACTTAACAAATTTCCTGCTCTTGGTTGCTCAGCCTTACTTATGCATTCCAAAAGTAATTGAACCCCTATTAATTAATAAAATTCCAAGAATTGATTGCGCAATTCATCTAAGGTGTCCTACTGAAATCATGCATGACTCGTACAATTTTCTAATTATACAACTAATAGTTCTCTTCCCTTTAACTCCAATCTCAACTGGGTCTTCCTTAAAAATGAAATGCAACAACTATTTATAGTGAATTATCAGTTAACTGATTGATCACTGCATGTGAATTAAATCAGATTTAATTTTCTGGACCTATCACTAGCTCATCTCTTAGTTAGAACTAGTTAAACTGATTTTAACTCAAATACTTTAGTTAACTAATTACAACTCGAAATAAATTGTAAGTACACCCCCTAAAACTTAGAGTGAACTCTACATGTCTCTGATTTCATCCCCAACTCTAATTGGTTGATCTAACTAAATATTCCTAACTCAATTAACTCGTATAAGATGTCATGTGATGTGGAATTACAATTTCCTTCTAATTTAGTTAAGGGAAAAATAAATTAGAAGCCCTTCTTATTTCCAATTTCAACGCCCCCTCTCAACAAGAAAGGGATTTTTCTACCCTGATTCTACCTCTGTGGAACTCGAATTTTCTTCTTGATAGTGCCTTCATCAAAATGTTTGCATCCTACTCCTCCATGGGAATGTAGTCTAATGATATAATTCGCCTCTACACACAATACCTGAGATGGTGATACTGGATATCAATATGCTTGGACCTGTCATGAAATGGATTAACCAAGATTTTGATGCAAGTCTGGTTATCATAATAAATCACCATCGGATCCATCTGTCAACCAAACAAACCAACAAGTATCTTCCTCATCCAGATGGCCTCACGTGTTACCTGACTGGCCATCATGTACTCTGCCTCTGTTGAACTTAGTGCAACTGATCTCTATTTCCTGTTGTACCAAGAAATTATTGTTGATCCTATGCTGAAGATGCCTCTCGATGTGCTCTTCCTATCAAATGGACTCCTTGCCTAATCTACATCTGTGAATCGTTGAAGCTTCACTCCCTTTGTTTGTTTGTACCATAGCCCAAACTCTATAGTGCCTTTGAGGTATCTCAATACATGCTTGTCTACCTTCCAAAAGAGCTTAGTAAGCTTAGCCATAGCTTGACTAAGTTGGTTAACCGCACAACATATGTTTGTTCATGTGTTCACCAAATACATGAGTGAACCCACAAGCTGCCTATAGACAGTAGCATCTACTACTTTGCCTAAAATAGCATCCTCCTTCCTCCAATTTCCTACTAGAGGAGTCTCCATGGGTTTGTTACCCTCCATGTGGAACTTCCTGAGAATATCGTTGGCATACTTTCCCTGAGATACAAATAGATCCCCATCTCTTTGCCAAATTTCCAATCTCAAGAAATAGTGCAAGAGCCCCATGTCCTCCATATCAAATTATCTTGCAAGATCCTCTTTGCAAGAATTGATGAGTTTCTCATCACCTGTCAGTATCAAATAATCAACATAAAGTACAATGATCAAAATATTACCTTCTACCATGATATGGTAAAGGTTCGCATATGCTTCACTTTTTGTGAAGCCCAACCCGGTGAAGTAGTTGTTGATCCTGGTGTACCAAGCACAAGGTGTTTGCATCAGCCCATACAGTGATCTCTTGAGTCTGCACACATGCGACTCTCTGTTGAAGGTCTAAAAAAAATTTGGTTGCTCAATGTACACCTTTTCCTCAATCACCCCATTGAGGAAGGTTGTCTTTACACCCATCTGAAGTATCTTCCATCCCATCTACACTGAGAGTGCAAGGATGGATATTATTGATGATTACCTTGTGACTGGTGCAAAGGTATCATCATAATCAATCCCCTCCACCTAAGAGAACCCTATGGCCACAAACCTATCCTTGTGCCTCTCTACACTCCCATCTACTACCTGCTTCACCTTGTAGATCCACCTGGATCCTACAACTGACTTCCCCTCTTATCTTGGGATAACTTCCCATGCATTATTTCTGATAATGGATTCATACTCTTCAACAATGGCATCAACCCAAATTGTTTTCTACATTACTTCCTCAAAAGAGGATGGATCTATCTCTACACCTTTGCTTATAAGAGCCATGTAGCCAGTGTACTGCTCTGGGGACCTTCTCTACATGCATTTTGATGTGGGTGCTCCCGCATTCTCTCTAGCATCAAGCACCAACCTATCAACCTCTCTAGTGCACTTACTTCCATCTTAGGATGTCTATGCATGAGTGGGTACTTCCACTCTTTACACCTCTGCTTTTGGCTGCTCCGCATCTCGAGGTTCTTCTTTGGAGTCAAGAGCTCCTCAACTGCATGCAACTGAAGCTCCCTCTCAAGGGAAATTCCCCCCTACTGGAGGTATCTGCTTGATTGGATGCTTCCATTTGGTCTCCTCTCTGCTTCTCTAATTGTGGCTACTTCACAATTTTTTTAGGCTTCTTTTGAGGCTGCATGTTGAGAGGTAATTCATGCTCCCTCTCAACCATCAAGTCTCTAACCTTTGCCTTGCTCCTCAAAATTTTCATAGATCTAGTACCTCAAGTGCATACAGGTTCCTAACTTGTACATTAATATGTTTCATATGTCTCGTGGCGATGTGTCTAAGGAAAACCTTTCCTTTTCTAAATATCACATCAAACTCATATATGTGTTGCAATTGTCCCATTGTCACAAAATTTTCTAGAAAAAAACGAATTGATTTTAAATTGACAATATCTCCCTCACCTGAACTCTTATTCAGCCGATTTTTTTTTTGAATTTGGGTATTATTTCACAAGGAATCCATATTTTTTATTTGTTTTTTGAAAATTTTGCACAAAAAAATTTAGATCTTCTCTGCAAACTCGCTGCCCAAAAAATTCATGCTATGATACCATGTAGAAAATCCACATAGATTCAATCGATCTTGTAATATTCTAAAACAAAATACAACATCTATTTCTACAAATTTGTAGAAACCAATTACGATCGCACAATCTTGGGGAAAGCCTCAGCTAAAAACCCTGCTATTTGTATATTGCATTAAATCAAGAATATGAAACAATACATCGTTATTTCCCTTCCTAGGAAACCTTTGCACTATCTCTGACTAACTTGCTCTAATCCCAACAAGAATGGTCTGATACTTAACCAATTTCTTGTTCTGGGTTGCTCAGCCTTTCTTACACATTCCTGGAGGAATTGAGCCCCTATTAGTTAGGAAATTCCCAAGAATTGATTGTGCAATTCATCTAAGGCATCCTGTTGACCCCAAATATGACTTGTACAATTTTCTAATTATACAATTGATAGTTATCTTCCCTTTAACTCTAATCTCAATTAGGACTTCCTTAGAACTAACACGCAACAGTTATTTATAGTGAATTATCAGTTATTTGATTAATCACTACATGTGAATTAAATTAGATTTAATTCATTGGACCTATCACAAGCTCATCTCTCAATTAGAACTAGTTAAACCAATTTTAACTCAAATAATTGAGTTAGCTAATTACAACTCAAAATAAACTGTAACTGTGACTCTAAAACTTTGAGTGAACTCTACATGTCTCCAGTTTGACCCCCAACTCGTATTGACTGAGCTAACTAAGTCTTCCTAACTCAGCTAACTCGTACAAGTTGTCATGTGATGTGGAATTATAATTTCCTTATAATTTAATTAAGGTAAAATTAAATTAGAAACGCTTCTTGTTGCCAATTTCAATAGTCAAAACTCTTAAGTTGGGGCAATACCTTGTAATTGATCACGTTATGGAAGGAATCCACTCTTGTTCACTTGCCTCTTAGAGAGGGCATCCTCCTAATAAGCTAAGCTTCAAATACAATAAACTCCACATATCTTATAAGGATAACTTGATCCTTGTTTGTAACTAGTTAAGAGGTTCCACCTAATGCACCTCCTTTAATGAGGCTCGAATATATTTATTCAATACTAGCTACCATAGTCGATCCTATTTAGTAATATAGTGGACATATTCCACCCTACATTAAATGAGTTGCGTTATTATCACTCTAGTATAGGCCCTTTACAATATTATTACACTCATAGGGAGGATCCCAAAACTTATAAAGGGTATCTTAGGTTTTGATTAATCAAAAAGTGATTGCAAATTACACAAGACAAAATTTGTGAGGAGTTTTAGCCTCATTTTCATGATGAAGGTTAACTGTTTTATTTTTAAAAATAGAAATAAATAAATAAATTTGGGTGATGAATGACCAATCACACCAAAAGGTAGATCATCTTTGAAGATAAAGATGACATGTTGGGTGTAAAGCCCAATAATGTGTCTTTGGGTAAATGGTTTTTCTTCCATATAACTAAGCACCACACCCTCTAGCGCATAGGTACCAGTAAAATATTCTTCATGGTTTAAGGCCAGAAAATGACAAGCTTCAAATCTATTAGCGCAATATACTTGATATGATTTCAACGTGTCATTTGCAAGAATTGAACCTATTTGGAAAGGATAACAATCATTCCTCCTAACTAATTAAGTTACCAATTGAGATAAACTTAATTGACTCTTTTGGACAAATTTGTTTCTATAGCAAACATAATATCGTAATGAGATTAATTTCATCTTTATGATGGGGTTTCATAAAACAATAAACATAAAATAAAGAAAAAAATATGTTTACTCATTTATTTACTTATTTGCTATGAATTTTCATTATTATTAATAATTTTATTTTTTAGATACTAATTGATGATATAGAAATGATCAATATCAATTTATATATGAGGAAGTTTAATTATTCTACATATTTGTTTTTTTTGTGGAACCTAACAATACAACTTGCAGTGAGATCATTATCTTTCATTATTTAAAATGCATTTTTGAATACATAAATAGATCAAAAACTCTCAAAAACTCCTAAAATACTTAATCTATAGAAAAACTCAAATATATTACTCCAACAAATTTTTATCAAATGTCAAACCAAACTCAAATAAAATATTATAAATATAAATTATAATGCAAATATTACAAATAAAAACTTTCCCTATCCTTATAAACAAAAGCTTTATAACGACCTAGTTAGGCTTTAACATATGCAAAAACTTAATAATGGTCATTTCTGCAACCATATCTTCTAATCACTAAACTATAGTTTATGCTTACGTATAGAGAGAGTTTGGCCGGTAACACTAGAAAAAGCAAGCCATAATACACTCCATTACTTTAATGTAAGCCCACACGAAGAAAAGGTGGTAAGGGACGTGTTGACATAGTTATGAGGCAACATATTTAAACTACTCTCACTATTATAATATAAAATAATTAAAGGTAACAAGATATTGCGACAACACAAACAACCGCCTCAAAGGTTGGACTCGAGAGCAAAAGTAAAACATCATACTAAGTCCTCCCATCCCTTGTTGAATGAGACCTTTCTTACATTCCAAACACTACGGTAAATTTTGGATTTCTA
This sequence comes from Pinus albicaulis, assembly GCA_034641835.2. Taxonomy (NCBI): domain Eukaryota; kingdom Viridiplantae; phylum Streptophyta; class Pinopsida; order Pinales; family Pinaceae; genus Pinus; species Pinus albicaulis. Next base: position 371,755,858 of record CM076573.1, on the reverse strand, counting down.
GGCTACATTGTTTCAAACACTTATTTTTCCTTGAAATTATTTTTGAAGTAATAATTTTTTGGAATAAAAATTAATAAATTTTAGTTTAAAAAAATATTGAAAATTTATTTCAATTATAAATTAATATTACACTATTAAATAATTATGAATAAATTAATTAAATAATTATAAAACGTTTTTATAAATTTATGAATAAATTAATTAAATAATTATAAAACGTTTTTATAAATTTATATTATATTTTTTTAATGATTATTATAATATTTTTTAGATAAATTAGATAACTTTTATATTATTATGTAATTTCATAGAAAAATCATATATTTATAGATCATGGAAACCAAATCAATAATATAGTAATATAATTTGTTTTCACAAATAATTTAATAACAAAATTAGAGAGGTAATAAAGTCTAAAATAGTTTGCAAAGATAGATTTATTAAGTCCAAATAAGTTTGCACTCTTACTAGAAAAGGTATAACCTACATCACCTATAACCATAATAGTGTTGCCATAAACAAAATGAAAATAGATTACTTTTATTGAGGAAAATCCATATGGACTATATCATAGACTTCATCTTGCTCTTTTGAAGTGGAAAACTCAAATTTTAAATAATAATTAATTAATTAATTAATTAAAAAAATAAAAAATAAAAAAATTAATAATCAAAATAATCTTAAGAACTAAAACCTTGTCAATGAACTCTCTCCATTTCATCTATACAATTTCAAATCCCTTAACCAATACTTTGCCCATTTTGATCTTCCAAAAATAGTAAATAGTTTACCTATCGTGAATTTACTATTACATCCAGACTCTTCAAATAATCTTTCAACCACAACTACCATTTTCTCTCTATACAAAATCCAACATATCATTTTTTTTTTAATTTAACTTTAATCCAATTAAACAAGATCCAAGTAATGGTTTTTTTTTTACTTACAATATTGCAATAAATCTTACAATGAAAATAAAAAAACATATAAATTTAATATTTATTATTGATTTACCTGTAACATGAATATCACTTTATCATAAAATGATATTAAAACTAATAAGTACATAAAATTGACATATTGATTTAATAAAGAATAAGACATGCAGAGCTAAGTTGAAGAAGGGAAGGTAAAATACACTCACAAACTATAGTATTACAAGAATTAAAAGTAAAAAAAAAAAAAAAAAATAAGTAAATTGTATGTGTTGTTCAGCGTCTACAAAACAAAAATCAACAACTTTGTTTACGATTGCATTTTTTTACTACTAAAGTTTATGTTTTATTTATGTTTTATTTATTTGTTGTTTTATTTTTTCCGAGCACATCAGGTACAATATTTTGGGAAAAAATAAAATTGCATTCTAGATATGCATAGCATTGGCAGTTGGATCAATATCGCTGCATTGTAATTGAAACAATATGCTCACATGCAATTGGAACCTAACATATGTCAATGAGAAATGAAAGAAAACTAATTTCAGTGAAAGAATAATGTGTTTCAAAATGTTTACAAGAAAATAAAATATATTATCAATCAAAGTGTTTTATGAGGACATATACATTGATAGCAAAGAAATTTGAATTGTTGAAGATGTTGAAATTGTTGATGATAGTGGCATAATTTAAGTGATGATGTTATCAAGTGTCAAAGTCAAAATCCTTTGGACATAAAGCTTTTTGAGGGAAAAGACTACGGATGAAATTTTCTTGAGATATTGTTGAAAACTTGTCTCAATAATGTTCGATAATATTCTTGTATTTGTAGCATTTTCATTATGTAATCTATTTTTTCATCATGTGTTTCCATCGTGCATTCCACATTGAGGTTATAGCAAGATTATGTATTGCCTTTACAGAAAGTGCAAGTCAAGGAATTTGGAAGCATGGTACCTACACACTAAATGCAGATTTGTTGATAGGGTGGTGTGAAGACATTTTTCATTCAAAGTATTCCTTGAGCATGTTTCAAAAACAATTGTAATTATTGAGTACTATGATGGTATGGTGAGCAAAATAATTTATATATTAAATGCAATAAAATATAGAAAGCATTCCTTAACACATGTGCTATTGATTTGATGAGAGACAACAAATGTGCTTTTGCATAATTGTCATTGAGAACGTCAATGAATGTTGTTGTTTTAGATCGCAGCGCTTGGCATCATTTTTGGACGTTCTTGGAAATGTCGTTGAATAAATAGAGTGGCACGTGCTTTTTTATGCTAGTTGATGTCTGATGGCTGGGAAACATTCTTTGCGGTATTCATTCAGTTGTAGTTGTTGTGCACAAGAAAAGATCATGAGTATGAGCATTGACTAATTTGGAAAGTTTCAAAGCATATTCTTTTTCCTATATGAGTTGTTAGCAAAAGAAAAATTCATGGCAATATTGTTGATAGATTTGCAATAGAAACTAAGGAGCAGTTTACTAGAATGATAGATTTACAGTTGTTGTACCATTTGCAGTTTCATCATCTTTGATGTGAAGTTCAATTTGTCTATTTTTTTGGTGACATGATATAATTGTAGTTGCAAAGAACCAATTGAATATACTTCAGTTGACACAACAAATTTTTTTATTGTTGTGTCTAGTGCCAATCTTCGGTTCTTGCAAACTTAAGGTATTTTTTGGACTGTAGTTTTTTATGTAACACTATGCAACATTTTGAGTCTCCTCTTTCATAGATTTTTTTTGTTTCTTATCCCAAATTCTTTGATACAGATGATGTTTCCAGGAAAGAAAATCTCACGGAATTTATATATAAGACTATTGCTTATGATCACTATAATGGTCAATTATCCATATTTGTCCACATGGTTTGCATGCAAAAACTATGTTTTGACTGGTGAATTGGAATTTTTGATCTGGCCTGGACCATATACTATGAGTATATCACCCTCAAAAACATTTATTTGTGCTCTTGTGCAAAGTTCTATAATTGAGCATGGAGTTGTTTGCACAATCTTTAGTATATGCATATGTGAAATCATGTCACTTGGGTTTCATAAAATTGCAATTGATCTACATGAATGAATGTCAACATAGTTAATGTTAAATTTTTATATTTTGGTCCTTTGTTGTTTGTTCATGGAGCAACTGGGAATTTGTATTGCTACTTTGCATTTTGTCTTGAGGGAAGCCAATTTCCTGTTGTCGAGAGAGGCAAATTAATTAGTTGAAGTCTAATAAAATTGTATAAAAAATTATTTGTGCATATTGCTCAAAATCCTATGAGTGTGTGAGTAAGTTTGGCACTATAAGTTGTACAATGTCTATCAGTTAACATATGTGAGGATAATTGAAAGAGTGCAATTTTTTTGTAGGAATTGTCAATGTTGAAAACTTTGCTTACCAAAGAACAAGTGCTACTTTTCGTTATTCCCTCCTTTTGGTTTTTTTAAATGTTTTTTTGTAGGCCATTGTGAGACAATGGTTGTTGGATAGAAGTACCTGAGGGAGCAAAAATGCTAAATATTCCAGAATTTTTAAAATTCTTAATAATCTAAGATAACTATGTGTTAGATTGATGTTAGAATAACAATGGAGAATAAAATTAATGTATTGATGGAGACATGTGAATTGTATCTATGGTGCATCTATTTTTACATCTGATTTTCTAGTAACTAGATCCTTGAATATTCACAAGTTTATTTTGCAAAATTGTTCTATGCATAAATGAAACCAAGAAAATCTTGAGAAGATGCTACAGATATTTCATAAATTTAAGTGCCAATTTTTTTTGCAAAAAAATCCATTTGTCTATCTTGCATATCTGAAAATATTTGTATTTGGTTGAGCTTCAAACATTGTGGAACCATGCATATGAACAATGGAAAAATGAGCTAAGCGAGCAGTCAAGCTATAGTAATGGAATTAGTGTGATGGCTTGTCCAATAAGCATCAAATATAGGGAATGTAACCTTGTTACCTAATAAATTTGTCCAAAAGTGATCAAGCATAGAGCCATAATCATTTGGTAGTTTTTTGTATGGAAATTGAAGTTGTTGTTTGTATAAATAGACCTAGTGTTTTTTTGTTGATAGCTATTTTATAACATGTCCAAGTTGAAATCACCAACATGCGCAATTGGATGTTTCCTTGCTGCATGTTCTAAAATGAACTTGATGAAATCAATGATTTATTCAACTTTGGTATTTGGAGCGATATAGACATTTGCAAGTGTTATGGATTTTTCTTCAAAATGGAAAGTTGTAATTGTTTATTCAATGTAGTTTGTTGTATATGAGAAGTGGTTGTCAATTGCGATATTTTTTGTGTAGTATGTTAAAATCCCATGCAGATGCAATAGTTGTATATAGTTATATCTCTTTAGAAAGATTAGGTTCGATGGGGGTGAATTTGTCTTTGTTTCTTGGAAAAAAAATATATGAGCTTTCATCAAATCATAATCAACAACATTATCTTCAAAATGAAATGAGAACCTACGTGTGTTCAATGAGCATATTTTCAAGCAGTTCTCTATTTCAGTTGAATACAAACTATATTCCATTTGATAACACACAGTTTCTTTTAAGTTTTTGTAGTTCTAGGGCCAGTTTGTCACAAAGAGAGAAGTTTGTTTGCTCCAATTTGTTTAACAGATACAAATATCTCATACCCTTAACATAGGATAATGCAATGTAAACAATTCCATGTTGCTTGACTCCTCTTGGGTCAAAAGGGAGTCTATCCATAGTCAAGCCTTGTGATTGATGTATGGTTCTTGCACACGTCAATTGAATAGGGAATTGATGTGTTGTGAAACAATTTTTTTGTTTTACTCTTAATGTTTATAAACTCTTGTAATAGGTTCCCAAGCGGGCATTATTCCATTTTTGAACAGGTGGAGCATCTTTTTTTGTTGTATATTTTTTATTTTTAGATTAGAAAAACCAATCTAGATGGCATCATTTTCAAGTTTGTGGATACCTTGAAATTGCCTTCAGCACCGTTAACCAAGCCAATGTATGTCATAATTTCCACCAACCAATTCGACAAGCATGTATTCTTTCATGAAAATGACAAATGGAAATTGCATTTTCATGTTTCTATGGCAACTTGCATATACTACTTCAGTTTGTTCGTCATGTGCATTTAATGTGATTGTTTTTATATTGATGAGTGATAACATTTTTTCACTATGTTATTGTAAACTTTTTGTTAAAGTGGAAGAGATATGGAAATGTTGGATCGTTTGGTGAACAGTTGTAAAAATGTAAGATCATCGTCTGTATGTGAACAAGTTCTAAGTCTATTTAGGATGGAAATAAATTCTTTGTTTTATTGTCACATTACTTCTGTTATCTCATAGATTTTGGCATTGTCTTTCCAGAAGCTATAAGGAGAAATAGTCATATTAAGGATTGGGTGTTCAAATATCCAGTGGTCATGTATAGTTTGTGTTTTTCATAGGTCACTAGATAATATCATGTCAAGGTTTCCAAATGGTGAAGTTGGAATGTGCATGATTTCATGAAGTCGTTTTCCAATGTTATATAGCAGCTGGAGACCAATTAGTGATGCTTCATCTATGACCAAAAGTCTAAGTTGTGCATACCCTTTGGATAATATATCAAGTGTGTTAGAATTCAATGGCATCATGTTGCATGTTGATATTGGTAAATGCAAAGTTGAATGCATTGTGACACCATTTGCAATGTATGCATCTTTGTTATTAAATGAAACTATGAGGCATTTTTTTTTAATGGGTCACTTTGCAATTATTTGTTGTAGTATCGCATCAGTGTGTGGTAAAGTGCTTGTGCATTCAATGATTTTCCCACTCCTGTACCTCGGGTAATAAACAAAAAATATTGCCTAAATGGTGATACAGGTGGCTCCAGAAAACCTCAAAAACAAAGTCATTAGATCTCATCGAAAGAAGGATGTGATTGAAGATTTTGTTGCAATATTTCCAATGACACAAACAACGTCGTCAATCTATTTTCGTATGCAAAATTTATGCTCAGTCAAAGTTTCAATCAAACTGGGAAAAATTCAAAGTCAAAGTCGACTTTCTACCATGCGGTAGACCGTACTGATGACATGTGGTAGCAAATTCAGCAGACCTAATGGGTGTTTATGTTGCAGCCTAGTCAGTAAACTAGGTGAGAGGTGATGTGGTAGCACCACAAGTCGACACATCGCAAGTAAGTGGTATAGGTGGCATATGATGTGGACAAATGAGAGTCTTCCACATGGCTCAATCACATGGTGCCACATGGTACATCAAATGACACCCAACATGCCTCAGGATGGTCCAACCTCCATTTTTGTCTTATTCTCATGGTTTGGGGAGTCATTACAATGTGGACATACATTTACCATATATTATATAGTTTGAAAACTATACCAAAACAAAATTTGGGTTTTAAAACCATATCAAAGAAAAATTGGGATTCCATGGGTTTTGAACCCAAAACATCCCCAACAACAAGTAACTTAATATGACTATGCCAACCATTGTGTCAACCACACATTGTATCTTAGTTACCCTTACACTTTATTATAAAATTCCATTTGAATTGTTCAAGGGGATCCATGCACGATTGAGGAAGGGTGCACGCAGGCTAATGTAGGCATGAATCACGAGAATATTATAGGAATATTCCTAGAGCATATATTAGGGAATATTTTTAGAGAATGTTCCTTTTTTATGCTGTGAGGAATCTTGAAGATTCCTTGAGGGGGCAGAATTGACATGGTCAGGTTGTTGACAAGTTTATACTCATTTTAACCATAATTTTGCAAAGATCACAATGGTGTATTCATTTTTGCATCTAAGCAGTGGATTTCAGGGGTCATGGAAAAAACCCACCTTCTTCATTAATTATTTCGCATGAAGTTCAAGACAACAATGTGTCTTTCAACAGTAGGTCATGTTTAAAGTTAAAATTCTTAGGAGGACGAGGTAGATCTACTTGTGCTATTGTTGTGATTTGAGCAGCCGAATTTCGAGACACTCCCAGGATTGGAGGTATAATGATGTATTTTTCCATGTACTTGCCTTTCTTTTTTTGAGATGAATGAAGAGGCCTCCCCACTATTGAAGCAGGGCCTGGAGATGTATTCCACAATCGACGAACTCTATTATCAAACATTGTGTGCATTGTATTTATGGTATCCTTTATGTTTCTTCTTCTTTAAGTCTTTGCATACATGGTTTTTACATGCTTTTTCATGCAATTCTGAAAACATCATAGAAGAAAAAATCTTGGATAATGTCGGTAAATTAGAGATCCCAGATCAAATGGATTGTTTTTTTCCATGGTAATATTTATTTTTTTATTGATTGTTGCTCTTCATTAAATTTTATTCTAAAGCCATTATATGCTATTGTATCCAGAACAAAGGGATGCACAACATATTCAATAGTCTTTGCATATCCAGTTTTCATTTTTTTCGCTTTTATTTTTTCTATTTGGTCACGTTAAATATTGTATTCCTCAAAAGGACAAACACTTGTATCATGTCCAGATGGAAAATGAACCATGGGAATTTCATAATTTTTGTTTGCAATTTGGTCGAAGAAAGTTCAATGTCGCCCCATGATAAAATTGGACGAGAAAATTATTTTTCAATAGCAAAAATAATGTTGTTTGCAATTTGGTCGAAGCAAGTTCAATGTCGCCCCATGATAAAATTGGATGAGAGAATTGTTTCTCAATAGCAAAAATAATGTGTTTTTGTAACAAGTATGCGTCATTCCATGTTTCATTGGTATTTTTTTATGTGTGTTCAGATTCTTTGTATGACATATAGAGCATCATCTTTTCTCTATAATGGTTCTCAGTATCCTTTTGTTCATTGTACCGGATAAAGCATATGACACATGGACTTTTTTTTTGTTGGTTTTTATTTTTGTGTTGAATAGTAGGAAACAAATTTTGCTAAGAAAATGTATTTAAGTTTAGTAGTATGTGTGACATATTTATCAATGATTGTGATGCACACGATGTCTTCAAATTTATCGAGTTCGTGTTGCAATAGAATAGGTATTTTTAACACATATTTTGGTTTTTCAATGGGGTAAGTGTTAATTAAAATTGTTTTTATGGATGATGATTAAAGAGGCAATGAGAGAATAATATGAATTGTTTGTCGGCTTGACATCTTTTGCATGTCTAGCAATGTGTTTCCAAGTTTGCAGATTATTTTGACTTTTTCGTCTTCATTGCATAGGAAATTTTCTCGGATTATTTTCAATAAAAAATCCATATTGGAATCCATATTTGTCATATATGAGCTACAATATGTTGTTGCAGCATAGGCATCTAGAATAAATTGGGCGTTTGTGTTTTTCAGCGATAATGGTGGGAATTTTTTTCCAAATACATTTATCCATATATCACAAGGATTTAATTTGAGCAACACAATAGGTCGAGTGATACAAGAGCAAAGGAGAAACATGTATTTCAATTTTATAATTCTAAGCTCAGTTAAGAAATGATCAAATGTTGTGTTTTTCGAATAGGTTTTTTGTTGTAGAAGAGAATAAAGTTTTATTTTTGCATTTCTTGATTGTCATTGTTTTTATTGCACAAAAGTTGCAACATACAAATTTCAGGAATTAGTGGGAAAGGAAAACCAAATATACATGTAAAATTCCTATGCTTTTTACAAGTCTTTGTGTGATTATGCGTTTGAATTTTAGCTATCTCAATTGTTAACAATGTTGAATTTCACAAGTCAAATAGTGATCAATGAATGCAGTGACATCAGTATCATGAGAGTGTTGGTATATTGGAGCATTTTTAATCCAAATAAATCCATGATCATGTTTTGATCCTTTGCTTTGGAACTCTGTGATAAAAAAATATTCTTGCACCTCTCCAAACAACTCATTACTTTTTTTTAATTAGAGTACGCATGCATGTGATTCTATGTCTATAGTATCGGTTGCAAATAATCAGATGAATTCTGATCAATGTGTCACTGGAATCTTCAGGAGACATATTATTGTCATTGGTTGCATGGCCTCCTTTTTTCTCAATGCATTTGTCAATGGACTCCAAAGATGCTCAACACTAGTGAATGTTACAAAAAAATTTGGTGGACCAAGATGATGTATCATTACAAAGATGTTTTTTCTTATAGTTTCAAAGTAGTCAGGAGATGTGTGAATGCTTCATAGACAATGATGTGCAATTGGTGATTGTAGAATTTTTCAAAGAGAATTTTTATTTTTGACATCTTTGGCAAGTAGTTTTTGTCCTTTTAGCTCTCCATTGCGAATAAAAATCCATGTTGAGTTGGAAACTTGGTTTATCAAGATACAGATTTCTTTGAAAAATATTTTTTAATGTGCATTAAAAGGTCCCCAGACATATGCAGTATTTCCATTGTGCAATTTTTTGATAGGATAAATGATTAGTGACATCAATAGGCCAGGGTAAGCCATAAAATAAGATCGAGAAGTTAAGCTCTTTAGAAAAATTTCCTTGAAAAATCCCTAATGGATGGTATCCTTTGGAATTTTCATAATTGTTGTTTCAATATCATGGATTAAAAATGCCTCTAAGAAGATGTGCACAAGTGTTTCAAATTCTGGCTCTAAAGTGCTATCAACAATTGGTGATTCTACGTTATCTATATCTGAAATATAATTTTCATGATTTATTTATTTATTTGTCGAAGTTTTTTTTGCGAGTTGTTATTGATTACAATGTGTTCATTTTTATATAGATCCATCTTGCACAATTCATGAAAAGAAGTCATCACTTTCTTTGGTCGAATGTTTCCTAACAAATAATCATTCATGTATTCCATTTTTCTCTTTAGCATAATTTCAACTGTCATGGACTCATTGATATTTCTAGATAAGGTTGTTTAAACTTTGTCCAAATTGGAAGGAACATTTATAATTGTGCCTATTAACTCAATCCATGATCTTGTGTACCCAAGTTTCCTTATTTGTGCAAAGGTCATTCTTGGTGCCATCAATATTTCATCCAAAGGTGTTAACTCCGCAACAAAAAGAAATGTCTGATTTCACCGAATGTGCAGAGGCATTGCAAATGCAGGCAACTTCCCATTGAGAATTTGAACATTGCAATAATTGCAAATTTATGTTAGCCTCACTCTCATGTGAGTAAAACAATTCTAATTCCAAAATAATTAAATTAATTATTATCATGAAAGTTAGGATTTAATCCTACCTTTCTATATTTGGTTTTTTCCTCATAGTTAGGAGTCAGTTTAAGTCTAACTGGTTGAGATATTCTCTCCAACTAGTTAGGCTCCATATTAGTGTATGGTTGAAATATTTGCTCAACCAAAGAGTCCAAGATAGACACACTATATTGAGACAAACTTCATCATGTATTTATATGTATCATAAACATTATTTTAATAATTAATATGTGAGAGTACATTGAGGCTCTCAGGCCTTTTTCGCCACTTCTTGGTCTTGGTAAATTATGTGTGATTATTTATAAATCTTATTCATGTGGTATCAGAGTGTTATAAATCTTAGGACCTTATTTTTAATGGTAGTGTTTCATGGGAAGGCAAGACTGTGTTTGAGGGATTGTATAATCAATCAATCAGCATGTGACTGTGTGTATTAAGTGGCCAGCATGTGTGATGTGGTTAGCTCAGTGTTGTTCACCTCGTAATGGAAGCGTGTCTACCTTAATCTCAACCTTAGTTTCAGATTTGTGTTGAAATGTTTTGCATAGTTGTTGGTATAATATCGTGGATTCTCCAAAATTGTTGGATCATTTCCTAATTTTTGTAATTCACATAATCCTCATCATTGGTGCTTCACTATTCTCCTCAGAATCGTCATCACTAGTGTTTTAAAAAAAGCCAAATTCCTCCTAATTGACTTCACTCCCAAAAGAAGCCATGAGGAAGAAGGGTCTCAAACATCTCAAAGTTGTAGTTCCTATGCAGGAGGCACCCATTACCAATTTCTTAATGTATAAATGATCGGTGACAAACATGAACAATATGACAGTCAAGCAATAAATATTGTTTTTCAATCATAATGAATGAGCCATTGGGATCGCAGCAACTACTAATGCCATAACTCTTAGAAACACAATAATTGAGCTATTTTTTCAACATCCAACTACCAGATCTTGTTGGACATATTTATACTTGAAATAAATAGTGTTTTATATGCACTTTTTGATTGGACCGTATAGATCTAAACTCAATCAAGGCTGATGTGCTCGTACATTCCCAGATGACCATTTTATATCCAGTTCTTTGTCTTTTCTCTCTTGTACAGAGGGAGAGAGTGTGCTCTATTGCAGAGAAAAAATTTTGGAATTGAATTTTTGCAGATTTCAAATTTTTGGAACTTTCCAGAGGTCTACTACGTTGAGAAATGGAGGAATCAGTATGGAAATAAGGCATATTTTCAATAAATTGATATTTGTTGTGTGTATGGAATATTATTGAAACAAGTTAAAAGGCTACACTACACCAGAAAGAAAATAATTTCAGTCATGATATGTGCACGTATTATTGTAGAGATTTGACTTATTTTGGGGCGATGAGAGTTTCAGATGTACCAGTGTAAGCCAACAAAGACAGTGTGATCCAACAACAGTCAGCGTGAACGACCTATGCAAGGAAATGTGTAGAAGGTCTGCATCATTTTAACTGGACCGCTTCTATCTCCAAAAATCGTTTGATTCTTGGACAGAACAAGTTTTGAAGGAGATATGTGGAACGATCCCGCAACATTTACCGTGGAGGAGACATAGCAATTGTGTGAAAACTGCAAATTCCAAGACAGAGTCTAAGGAGTGTGATCTGCAACATCAAAGGAACGTGAGTAGTTGCATTGAAGGACTTATGTGCCAGTAGTTAGCCTGGAAGATCACTGAACCTGCAGCATTAACTTTCAGAGTGTGTTGCTTCCAACAATGGTTCTCATTCAAAGGAGATAATTGTCTGAAGAACCAACGTTTTAGGAAAGATGTGTTAATTCCAAGTTTGCCACAAGAAGATGTGTGTCATGTTTTCTAGGAAATATGCATTAATTCCAAGAAAAATGTGTTAATTCCAACAACTTGTTTTCATGAAGGTATGGCTTTATACTATAAAGATTGAAATTGTGAATCTCTTTTTTTTACAAAAGTGATTGCATGAATTTTAATGGGAGTTTAAAAACTATAGAAAAGTAAAAGTTCATCATTGGAGAGTAGATAATTTTTTTTATTTTTGAAATTTGTAATTTTTTTTTGTAAAAATTGGAGTAATAAGGTGTGTAAATTTGGAGTACAAAGGTGTCATTTGTAAATTTTTAGAGTGGTAAGGTGAAATTCATTTTGTAATATTTGAATTCATAAGTGAATTTTTATTTCTTGGAGCGATAAGTGCTTTGTAATATGGAGTGATAAGTTGAATGTTGAGAGTTTTTTAAAGTGATTTTATGAAGTGATAAGGCGAAATTATTTTTGTAAATTTGGAGTGATAAGGTAAAGTGATTTTTGTCATCCAAATTAATATCTTACTTTGAGAGAGATTGAGTCAGTGCAGGCATTTTTTGAATACAATTTTCTTCCAAAACTTTTGAGCGTAAGATTCTTATTGCTTGAGAGGTTTCCACGACAATGTTGTGACATTGAAGGATGATGTACTCCACTATTTAATAAGACATATATTTTTTGTGGTGTTGAAGTGTCCAAGATACGCCCAAAATTAAATAAGGGGATTTTAGGTACACCATAAGTGTGTTTGTGATGGCGCATGATTCTTGATATATAATGGAGTACACAAATGCATGCACCTAATAAATTCTCTTCAAGCTCATGTAATCACGCTTGCATAAGAAAAATACAAACAATCAAGAAGCTACAACACGTAATTAGAGATATCAAGTTGACAACATCAGCATTCTATAAACGATTCCACATAATTCAATCAAGGCAATCAAGTTAATGAAGCTGCAAACTAAAGCATTCCAAGGCAAAGTCTACATGAACATTCTTGGAAATAAATTTATTTTTTGTAAGTCGTCTTGTAATCAAATTCAAATTGAGTTGAATTGTAAGGGTGCATTCTCGGTTGAAACCGACACCCAAGTTTTGAACTGATAGGAGGTAAACTGAGTCAATTCTCTTCAACTGAGTTAATTAAATAAAGTGAGTCTATTCATGTGAACTTGTCATAAAATCATTATATTGGGTAGTATTAGACACCCTTATTTTGTAAATTCAAGCAATGAACAAGTAAAAAAATTCAAGCGAGATATTAAGCAAGTTCAAAACAAACGATCATGATCAAGTGGGTGTGAAAGAAAGCCAGTGTGAAGTTGATTGAAGCATTAACAAATTTCAAGCGAGTGTGAAGTTAATTGAAGCGAGAATCAAGCGAGCGAGCGAATTCAACTCTAAAGAAAGCAAACATAATATTCAAACAAAAATCAAGCAAGTTAAAATCTACAGTAAGTGATCATGAGTTCTAGTATTCAATTATTCAAGTGAGCGTGAATCAAGAAAAACAAGTTTCATCAAGCAAATTCCAAAGCAAGCGAGCGCGTCAAAATTGGCAAAGGTGGAAAATGACTTCAAAGTGCCTAGTTGTAAACTAAAGAGTTGAAAGAGTGCAATCATGAGTTACATAATACAATTGAATTACTGGAATGGAAGTTGAAGCAGAATTAAAACTTACTCAATCAAATGACCAGCACATTAGAAGCAGCAAAAGACTTTCAAATTGAGCATGAGATGAAAGAAAAACTCATTAGTGCACTCCAAATAAAATTAAGTGAAAAACAAGATCTACTTGATGCACAGTGTACAGAGAAGATAGATGCAAGTTGTGACAATGAAGACCTTATCTAGCAAGTTGATGAAAGTTGTGCTACATATGATCTAATTCACCAGATTGATGCAATTTGTATCACAAATTATCTAATCCACCAAGTTGATGTCAGTTGCGACACAAGTGATCTTATCCAGCCAGTTATACTACTTAATGATGTAACGAGTAGTACCAAATATCAAATTGATTAGTTTGATGCAGCATGTCAAACCAATGAACTGTTAATGATCGATGCCCAGTGTGATACAAATGATTTAATCAATCCATCTCAGCATATCAGCAACAGCAGCAGATGTGAAGAATAACAACAAGATGATCTTTCCAAGAAAGTGATCAGACCTTGGGAAGAAATCTCCTTCAACAAAGTTCGACATGGCCTAGGTTACAACAAAGACAATAGTTTGTATATTCCATATTACTCCAAACCAGTGTAGTTTGTAATTGTGGGTTTTCTAGGCAATTCTCATAATAAGTGTAACCATTGTAAGTGAAATGGCCATATGGAGAGTAAATTTTTTTACCTCCATCCTTGTCACCATTGTGGCAAGAAAAATCATTCATTAGAAAGATGTTGCAAGCGAAATTAACCACTCAAAGTGAAGATCAATTATGCATGGATTGATCCTTGGAAATGTTCATCTATAGTCAAACAATTGTCTATGTGTTACCGAAGGATTCAGTCTCAAATGAAGACAACTTTTCCAGTAAAATGAAGATGTTGAAACTCTCCTACACCTGAAAGGGGGGAGTTCCGAATTCAAATGTTGATTTTCACTCCTTTTAGCTAACAAAGGGCAGAAAATGATAATAATCAAATTGAAGGTTGTCAGACTAAAAGTTTCGACAACATCTACACAGCAGTGAGTAGTTTTTGACATCATCAACAAACGCAGCAGTCAGTCATTTTTGACATCATCAGCCAATTGGTGATCATCATCAGTAGCCAGTGGGTAGTCAATATCAAAGCAGCCAATGGGCAGTCAACATCAAGTAGCCAGTGGGAAATTTCGACATCAGCAAATTCGTCAGTGGGCATCATCAACATTTTGTAAGTGGACAATAGATGTTGATTGCAAATAAAGGAAATATGGATCCTTTTGCAGCTTGGCGCGTGATGGAGTTTTCAAGAAAAATCCAAGGATGAATTAGACTTGCAACTGACTCATGTTCTCTTCAGATTGAATTTTTTTCAACATATAGTTTTGGTGGTAGTTTTCAGGCAATGTTTTTTAGGATCAACAACTTTAGCATGAGAACTTGGAAGATGGTTCCTAGTTCTTATTTTGGACTTATGATTGAGGGGAGGAATGTTAGTCTCACTGTCATGTGAGTAAAAAAATTCTAAGTCCAAAATAACTAAATTAATTATTATCATGAAAGTTAGGATTTAATTCTACCTTTCTAGCTTTGGTTTGTTCCTCATAGTTAGGAGTTAGTTTAGGTCTAGTTGGTTGAGATCTTCTCTCCAACTAGTTAGGCTCCTAGATTAGTGTATGGTTGAGATATTTTCTCAACCAAAGAGTCCAAGATAGACGAACTATCTTGAGACAAAATTCCTCATGTATTTATATGTATCATAAATATTATTTTAATAATGAATATGTGAGAGTACAATGAGGCTCTCAAGCCTTTTCCGCCACTTCTTGGTCTCGGTAAATTATGTGTGATTATTTATAAATTTTCTTCAATTTAGCCATTGGTTTAGATGGACTTGGGTTTTTTTCTAGCAATAAAATTTGGTATATTTGATAATGTGAATGTGCCAATGTGTAGCATGCCTTTTGAAAAATGCAATTTGTCACAAATGCAACATGCATAAGTAGGTGTGGCTTGGATTGATTGCAAATATGTCTTGATTGTTTTAATTGAATGTATATGATTTCTATGTTCTTAATTTATCACTACACCTTGTGCACATATTGCAGATTTTAATTGATGCAAATGCCTATGTTTCCAAATGGCTTTGTTGTAGAAAGCAATGGAGACCAACCTGATATTGTCCTTGCTCAGTGACAAAGAATGTGTATCTTTTTCTAATGGATTTTGATGTTTAGGCAACCTGGAGAATCTTCTCTTTTTTTATGCTTTATTGTCAATTAATTGGAACTCTAGCAAAGAGAAAGATGTAATAGCACTAGTTTCTTTATGAACAAGATGTTTAGAAGCAATAGGCGACGCGACATTGCAATTGTTTTCCTTTGACATTGATTCAACTGCTAGGTGTACATTTTCAATGTGGTTTATATCATCGGTACTATTTATTTGTGTAAGTGCACAATAATGTGTATGTGATATGGACATTTGAATACACATGAGATATAACACTTTGGATGAATTTTTTGATGGATAAAATCTAAAATCAATATCTTTGGTTGTTGCATTCCAAATGCATATGTTAACATTTTGTAGTTCACATATTCATTGGATTGTAAAAGCACTTCCTTCTATATGTCCCTTTGCATAATAAGATTGATAATTTTTTATTTTTTTTACAAATTCAGATGTTGGTTTGCATTCAAAAAATAAAAAGGATACTATGTTCCAGTTGTTACATGGAAGAGCATGCGAGAAGCTGAGAAATTGAGGACAAATTTTGATGTCAAATTCCCTTTTGCAACCAACGTTCTTCACAATGAGATAACCGAGCTAGTGTAAATTCTTACAAATTGGAAAAGTAATAAACAATATTTGCAATTCATGTTCGCCTGATGCTCGTGTGTAAGATTGATCTCCCAATAAGGTCTTCGTGGATTGCCTTCCGCCGTCGCATTTCGAGCTCTCGCACGGTTGCTTCTTGATACATCATGGTAGCTAAGGATGAAGAATAAACGGTTTGTGATGTAGACAAGATATCGGAGATTGTATGACCGTATGATTGCGTAGTTATTAAGGGTCACTTGCTTAGAAATGTATTTCCAAGGATACTGGATTTGATCACACAAAACAAGTATTAGCTCACAAGGAGGAGAATGATCTCGCACGAGCATTAAAGGGATTTTGCAGAGTTTGTAAAGAGACATACTTGTATAGTTGTTAATAGGAGGAGCCTTTTCAAGGCGTTCAAAAGGTAGATCACGAGACAGCTCTACGAAGAAAGGCATGAGTTTTAGGAGTCCAATGGCAATGGTCTTCTGCTCTTTGAGTCTCAGGATATTAAGTTTGTTCATGGAAAATAATAATGGTATTCCGTAAGCATTACACCGTTGTGTTGTTCCCATTTGAAGAAGACAAGCCCCGTTCGCTGCTCATCCGCTTCCTCGTTGAGGGAGAGAAGAACATGATAAAAAGAGTTTCCTTTCATCTCGTTGATCAAGAGCTTGACAACGTCTTATAGTTTGTTGTAAGATCAAGTTGGCGCTTCCCTATCGTGAACCATCAAGTTTATGACAATAGTCGAGTCTCCAATAATCACCGTTGTGTTTATGCCAAATTTTTGAAGTTGGAGCGTACCTTGATAAAGGCCTAATGCTTCTTCTCTATTGTTGAAAGTTTGCCCACTCCCATTCATAAGCAAGTATGATGTCACCATTACCATTACAAACATGATTCCTCCACCTCTATCCATCCCCGGGTTGACCGAGGAGCCATCGAAAAATAAATAATGTGTATTACAAACTCTCCGAGCCCTATTGAGAATTCCTCTTCCTTCATTCTAATTTTCCAACCGTACCTTTAGTTCTTGCTATTGGTATTGGCATTGCTACTACTTTGAACCAAGTTTCTTTTGTCCAAAAGAAATATCCTATGTAATTTCTTTCCTCCACATAAAGATCCACTCGTGTTTAGCTTTCCTTTTTGGGATTTTTTCGACAAAGCTTCCAAGGTGAGGTCTACGCCTGCTATAGAGTTGTCTAACTCCCTGGGTTTCTTTATCTTTGAAAGATCATTCGATTTCTTGCTAACCAAATGTTCCATAGAATAGAATACCAGGGTAGAGAATTCCATACCCTTCAAGCAATATTTTTTTTTTCCTCTCGCCTAGGGATAGTTTTTCCTCCACATTTCGTTAACTTCGAGATGTCGGTGTTGGGTGCCCATGGTAGATTGATGCCGAGAAGCTTCCTTCCAACAAGCTATGGAAAAGGGGCGCCTAAGAATAGATGTTGGCCGGTTTCTTCATCCGATCGACAATTTGGACAGCGAGATGGGCCGTAAATTCCTCAATTTTTAAGATTTTCTTAAGTTAAAACTTTCCCTCCAAGAACCCAAAGAAAAATTTAATTTTTTGGGAGGGTCTTCGCTTCCAAACAAGTCTCCATCGCACCCAAATGCATAGGAAATTCGATGTTGCATATCGAAGGTAGGCGCTAATGTTGTAGATGGCATCAAGGGTCCCATCGAAATCCATCATCGCCGTAGCGACTGGAAGGTGTTATGCCATGGAGTCGAGCTTGCGTATTGCTGAGACTAATTTTGCTATCATCAAAGGATGCATGGGAAGACCTAGAATTTCATCCAAGTTTGAGTGAGGCCATCCCACCGTGAAATTTGATCCAAAGTTTGAATTCCTATACCATTAAGAAAAGATAAGATTCGATGTGTACCGGTCGACTCTTGATGGGTTGTTTCCCCATTATCCTATCGCCCCCAATTCTAATGTGATCGCTACTCATTGGGAACTTTGGAGATATTTTGTGCAAGAAGAGGAATTGCTCTCTTACACGTCCTCCAAATTTTTTAGCACACTTTGTTAGGAGTCTCATGATCCGTGCTAGCCTGTCGCCTTGGGAATTTAAGGTATTTATGTTCTAAGGCTTTCTTCCACCACATATTCTGCCATTACGAGCCTCCAAACAAGCTTGCCAAATAGCGAGAAAGGTTTAGAAGCTTTGAGGATCTAATTCCAAGCCCACCTTTTTCATATGGCTATACAAATTGCTTCCAACCAACTAGATTGTATTTATTTTTTTCATTTTTCCCCCCTTTCCATGTAGTGTCAAGGACCGCGTCCACTTTATTATGGAAGTCGGCTAGTGCTTGCGTAGTGTAAAATAGTACAAGGGTAGAGAGGAGAGACTTGCTTTCATGAGTACTAGGCGCCCGCCGGATTGAGCCAAGAGTGCCCTATTGCCGCACCTTCCTTTTCAACTTGTCCATAATGATATCCCATGCCGAAGTCATATTGACTAAGACCATCGGGCATGCCCGTATAAGAAAAATGCTCCTACTCCAACTTACAAGAGACTCCAAAGATATTTGCAATGTCGTGAAGATTTTGGGCGAAGTATTCAACCATAGATACAACTCGTGTAGCTTATCAAGCCTCTAGAATAGTTCATGTATTTGTTCAGAGAGTTTTGAATCTAAGAAAGGCGATTTTTTATGCTCTATTAAAATAGTATCGTCGCAAACTCGGGAGTGATTGATATTCTTGACCCATTTTCAAATTTAATCCCGCAATGAGACCCATACGTCAATTGTAGTCTGTGGCTCGTCGAAGGATTCATCCATCAATATGAAAAGATAAGGTGAGAGCGGATACCCTTGTCTTAATCCATCAGATCATTGGAAGGATGGTCCGGGTCTACCATCGATGAGTGGTGAAATCCAAGTGACCAGAGATGCATGCTTTAATAAGGTCAATAAAGGTTGCGGCAAATCCCATTTTTTTCCAAGACACGTAAAATAAAAAGGAGTAATCGACACGTCAAAGGCATCGGGCTAAGTCTAATTTTAGGATAAAGCCTTTCTAATTTCTGCTTGGCCGGAATGAATGGCCCCTTGGACAAGAAGGATGGAGTCCGAGATTTGTCTATCGTCAAAAAACCCCTTTGATTTTCTTATATGAGAGAGGAGGAGAGGTTTAAGGCGTGATGTACCTTGGTCAAGATTTGCAAGAGGAGTTGCACAATGAGATGGGTCGAAACGTGAGAAGGAGAGAGAGGTCGATTTTCCTTAGGAATAAGTGCTAGATGGGTTGCATTAGTGAAGCCTCCTACTTTTCATTCAGGCCGAGCCCATCTCAAAGATCTTGACAAGATCTCTTTTAATTATTTCCCAATATGTTCGTAGAAGCAGATGGGGCACACCCACCATGAGCTTTGTCTCGGTTGGAAGGGCCCGTAATGGCATTTTGAATTTCTTCATCAATTTCTTTGGTCAAGTTTGCATTGATATCCTCACTAACTCCTTTGGGCAAGTACGAAGGAGGTCCGAGTAGTCTTCTCGCTTCTTTGTCTATGTTAAGAGAGAGTTGTAACAGTCTAAGGCCATTTTCTTGATGGCATCTTGGCTTTTTGAAGGTGGCCTTCCTCATCATTGATCATAGTGACATTATTCCCGACTTTCCCCAATGCGCAACTCGCTTATGGAAGAAGGCAAAGGTTTTTATCTCCTCCTTGAAGCCATAGCCGTCTTGACTTTATTCTCCGCTTCACTCTTCATCTCTATTGACACGATAAAGTTGATAATATAAATCACCTTCTAGCGCTTTATCCCTTCATGGATAGGCCATGTTCCTCTATCTTTCCCGTGGACTATTTCCACTATTTTTATTTAAGTTTTGGCTTTTTCTCGTTCTTTATAATATTGCTTGCCCAAACTTTTTCAAGGTACGTTTTGTCTTTTTTCATTTACATTCCAAAATGGGTGTCTTGTTGACCCTTCTATGTGTTGTTTCCACGTTAACTTTACAATCCGATCCACGTTCGATTGTTGTGCCATAAGGAGTTGTATTTAAAGGGAATCGTCCTGTGTGGGCAATGGGCCTCAAGAACTAGACTTGTGATAGTGATCAGATGCCATATATGGAAGTATTACAGCATAAGCCGTGGAAAAGACAAGAAGGAGAGTCGTGTTTATCAAAGATTCTATCAAGCTTCGCTCCATTATGTTATCTTTGCCCAAAATTTCGCGATTATTCCAAGTGTATCTCCTGGCTTTTTGGGATGACATCGACTAGATCATACTCTTGCATGATTTCTTCCAGCCTTGATCTCAGAGAGGCCGGAAAAGACACCTCCTCTTTTCTCATTTGAGTGCAAGATAAGATTGAGATTCCCACCAAGGATGACATTTATGTTATCTTCAACATCTATGTCTATTCGTAGAGTGGCTCCAAACATTGCTCTTTATCTCTAAAATGGTTCAAAGGCATATACATATTGTGATGAAAATTTGTTTTGTGATCCGCCCGATTCTCTAAAGTAACTTTGATCTGATACTGGCCGATTGTATTGGATATGCATGTCCAAATGTTTTTATTCCAACAGTAGTGATTCCACTAGAGCCTCTCGATTCACATATGTGTCCATCATACTCGTCCGAGCCGATCTATGATTCCCTTCATCTCTTGAAATCCTTGCTTAGTTTCTTGAATCATTAGATTCTGAAGTCATATGTTCATCGTGTCTTTTTAGGCAGCAATTTAGAGGGGTACCCTAATCCCCGTTGTTCCAAGATATTACTTTCATCATTGAGCATGGGTAATACGCAGAGATGCTCACCCCTCCATGCTCCTTGCAGGTGTCGCCTCTTTGCTACTTTAACCTGCATTACATGTGTTCATGGGGTTTTGGAGTTCCCATGGCTATATCTTTTTTGAGCATTTTCATCTCTATTCGCTTTATAGTTTTCCTTCCGTGCCCTTTTTTTTCACTTCCATATCAGCACCATGTTCTTTCGAGGAGCTCCTTGCCGGACGGGGAGGGGAGGAGGATCGGGGAGAATGGGAGGGGGAGGTTTGAGAAGGAATGATGGGGATGGAAGGTTCATTTTCGTAGAGATCGAGGGGTCGAATTAGGAGGGATAGGGCGCCAAAGGGGTTAGATGATTCAAGGGGTTTCGAAGAAGGACCAGAGGGAAGGAGGGATGAGGGCCCAGGGAGGAGGAGGGGGTGGAGTAGAGGGGGTAGTTTTGGGAGGGGTGGCTTCAAAGTTTGCCTTTGGGGTGGTCTTATTCTTTTTTACAGCTTTCCCATTGCTCATCCGGCCGAGCATTTTCAACATTAACTAATTTAGAACATCGATTAGCAAAATGGCCATACTCATGGCATACCTGCATTTAAATGGGATTTTTCGTAGTCTAGATGCCGACATGTGTCCAGTCATCCACTTTGAGCTTGATTGAGCCCTGAGGACCCTTGCCAAGATCGACTCCAAATACGTACACACACACAAGCTTGCATATTGTCCTCGGGTTCGCTCCTATCTATGTATTTTCCAACACGCATTTCCGATGGCACGAAATCGAATCATCACCCCAACAAAGGCAACAGAGATGCGAAGTCGAACCCATACCGGGAATGCCACTAGGGACATCCAACATTTCCGGGATCGAAATCTAGAGTCCATTTATTTAGATACAAGCCCCTTCCGGAATCCATAAAATATGGTCCATTTCTCAAGATTAAACTTTGTCCGTCTTTTTTTGATTCGAAAATGAAAAGTATAATATCCTTCTCACGCAATGTATGGAGATTCTTCCATTACTTTTTCACCCAGCTTCGGTTTCTATCCATATTTTTCTTCAGGACTATTTTCGGGATGGCCATAAGCCGCAAATTCCCCCGATGAGGCCTCGTTCTCGGCCTAGAGATAGCGCACCATTCGAGGTGGTAGAGAGCAGAGGCCAACTTGGCACCATCTAATTTTTTTCACAAACTTCGATAGAGCAAAGTTGTGGGCGTTGGGGAGTGCGTCGATTTTATCAAAGCAAGAGAAAGAAGATTAGTACCCGCCCTCCGAAGAAGCATCCGGAGGGGCCATGGAAGGGCCGTGTCAATTGGGAAGAATGGAGGGTGATATGAAAAAGAGCAAATGCTTTCAGGTCAAGCGCGCAATTAGCAACCGCATCCTCGTCCTAGTTGTCACATATATTATTGATAATTTAATAATATAACCTTTCCAACTATTAATACATTGTTATTTTTCAATGATCCTAACATCAAAGTGATGTTAAGGAAAATGAGAATGGTTCGAAGACGCAAGAAGCTAGGTTTGGTCCTCTCTGCAGCTCATCTCGCGCCGCCGCAACTTGGAGAGTTCGCTCCCCCGCCATCGCGTAATGGCTCGGGCCCCATTCTGGGCAGGCGCGCGCCTATTTTCCTCACAAAGCCACAGCGCTTGTCGCCCTCTTCAAAGCACACGGGAACCATCGAAATTTCTCCGGATCCGGTTAGCGGGCTAGCCTCCGCCCAAAAGAATCACCGCCATACGCTGACACCCTCGACGCCTTTCGTATCCATCTCTTCACCAAAGGTGTCTCAACAAAAGTTTCTCGAACTCGCAAAGAACACGAGGAACTCTCGATCGGATCTCGCTGAATGACTATTTCT
This sequence comes from Pinus albicaulis, assembly GCA_034641835.2. Lineage (NCBI taxonomy): Eukaryota > Viridiplantae > Streptophyta > Pinopsida > Pinales > Pinaceae > Pinus > Pinus albicaulis. The sequence continues at coordinate 371,732,799 of CM076573.1, read as the reverse complement.
CGGCTAAAAAAGAAAGTTTCCATCTCCCACTCGTGTCAGCTTGGCCGCTTCCCCCGGGATTCGTTGGTCACGGCTGTGCCCACAATCCCCATGCATATCGATTTACCATTGCCGCCGTCTTTACGGTGGGTCACAAGCAAAGAAAACAAGATCTATTCGAAACCCTTTAAATCTCCTCCGCCGCAAGCTCGCGAGAGGATCGCCCTCTATCTTCGCTGCATATGCTTGCAAACAAGCCAAGGGTTGCACACACAATGCCGCACTGTATTCCTCGCCGGGCTTCGTTAAATACTCACGTACGGAGGCTCGATCTGGATCCGTATTTGTTTTCAAGGGATCGGCCTTTTCGCGAGGAGAAATCCCTCCCCAATCACCGCCATGACAGACCGTTCGGTGGATGCACGCGAGACCGGCTCGTCCGTGCCCCTCCTCGCTCCTTTCGCATCCAGATTTCTCAACTAAAAGGCAATACTATCCCGCAATGGGCCGCCCTCTCGATTTGCAGTCGGATCCTTGCTTCTGTCCCAACTTGATTGGATCTCTTCGCCTCGGTGACTTCTTCGGTGTAAACAACCCTGAAACCTTTCTACCTATCTCTTCTTACAAAGACAATGGGTGAATGTACTTCGGTGTTAACCCTACGCTGAGAGGGGGTGGGGCTGGTCACTATCCTCCGTCTCTTCCCTTCTCTACAAAGATGCAGCTTCATTCCGAGATCCTCAAACCCTTCTAAGCCCTTAAATCCAAACCTTTTCTCGGTTAACAAGACAGGATGTTCCTCCGTCGAAATTTCTATGCAAGATCCCGTCAATCAACTTCAAGAATATGCAGAAAGAGCCTTCATTTCCAGTATTCAACGGATCGTGGCCGCGATCTCAGGATCTTTATGATTGGATTCATGCAACCGGACACATCATCGTAAGGTCAACTTCGTTCAAAAGGGTATTTCATCGTTTTTTTTGATGACATTAAGTATTTATGAAAAGGCTTTAAGAAGGCACTTGGTTCATGGAGTCATAGGTTTTCTCTAACGCCTTGTTTCGTATTTTGATCCGGCAACCGCTATCATCACCAGACACTCCGTATGGATCAGACTTCCAAACCTACATGTCCACTTATGGCATGTTGCAAATACAAAGCTACTTCCGCAACACTGCGCCTTCATTACGGGGATTACAGGAGGGAAAGAGTGGGTCCTCACACATATGCCGTAACATGTGTGGAAGTGACTTAAGGAAGGGAATTCCGTAACAAATCATTCTCAAGATAAACGACTTTGTCTCTGGACCTGCATGTTGACTACAAAAATATGCCTGTCGCTTTGCACGTTGACCAAACAGGCATTCCGCAACACCACCGCCCTTCTCCCAAGAAAAGAAAAAGGAGAATCTCTCCAAGCACAAATCCAAGCGATGGGCTCCTCGCTCTCCACCCCCTCGCCGTGGACTCGATTCCCTTCGCTTCCGAAGATGAGGCTAGCGACATGTGATCAAGCCCCTCAAGAGGGTTCCTACCAACGATGGACCCGCACACTCCGCCGATTTAGCCACCCCGTAAACGTGCTCATTTGACCTCCTCCTCGTAATTGAAAGGAGGGGCCTCTGTCCCTAGTCTTCTGCTATTGCTGCTCACTCGCCCCCCGGATGGATGGGTCAAAGTTAAACAAAGGAAAGGGCAAAGCCAGAGTTGAGACCTCTACCCATTCCGGGTAGAGACTGGCCAGCTTCAGTCCGTGGTTGTAGTACTTTGCTTGTTTCTCTTCTCCGAACCGAGGTTGATAGTCCTATCATCACGGCTATTTTATTGCCTCGATTGTATCACCATCTTGTATCATATTCTTGCATAATAGAAATTAGTCCAACTTCGTAAAAAAAAAAACATCAAAGTGATGTTTCAAACATTTAATAGCTCTAATGTCATTGCCGATGAAATAACTATAAAAGGTTTGTGCCAACGTTTTCTTAGACAAGCCATGTCAAACCATGGAGCAAGTGCACAAATAGATTCAAAAATGATTCATGTATACTAATAACCATATGATCATAGATAAAGAACTCTTGTTGCATTAGGATTTATCCAATTGAGAACATGTCATATTGTCTACAAGAAATTTTACGCCGAGAATTGCATGGAGCAATCAATCTAGGGATCAACAAGACGTGATGCTCCATTGAAAGGCAACAAGAGTTGTTCAAAATGGCCAAACCCAAGATTTTGGTTGTGCAATAAGATATTATATTGATAGCAAAAATGTTTTGATTAAAAAGAAGATAAGGTTTCCTATTTGTAAATAGTCAAACATCAATTGAACCGACAACCAATTAGAGAACCATTTGATGCAAAAAACATCCGCCTACAAACTAATTGTAGAAGAAGTAGAAAGAGAAGAGGATGTAGACAATCCTTGCAAATATGTATGAACATCATCATGGTGCAGTCTTCAAGATACTCAGGAGTTAGTTCAAGATAATGATTGTAAAGCGATGTTGTGCCAACAACTCAAGCAATGGTGGAAGTGATTAACAATTCCTTATCGGATTTCAATTGAGGTATAGCGGAAGGGAAGAAGAACAATAAAATAATCAAATTTAGTTTAGGGAAATGCGGTAGTTCATGTATGTTGAATCTAGATAATGTGTGATTGATTTCTAAATTTGACCCATTTGAAGGCAAAATCATTTTTCATTGCCATGTGGTCCAATGGGAAAATATGGCAGAGTGTCAAATGCAATATTGCTTTAGAATGGAAAAAGCATGAAATATGCTAAAATGGTCTATTACTTGGTACAATTGGACAACAATTTGGAATTTTATGTAAGGTATAAGTCTCCTTTTTTCTATTTTTATTCACCACTTAGTCAAACACAAGCAGCCAGTTATGGGACAAAGAAGATGAAGAACAAACTATAAAGCAATTTGAATATGGAATTGTTTACATTCTATCAAATGGAGACATAATACAATAATACAATTAAACAATCAAATTTGATAAAACAAAAACATGTTATACTAAGCACATAGAAAAAATAAAGCACAATGTACTATGAGATATAGACTAAAGACTACCTAAGCAAGTAGCAAGTTTACAAGAGTGTCTAATTCGAATTCAAGAGGGCACTCGGCACTAATGAAGGTGTACACATCTTTGCCACATTTTGAACAAAAAGATAATGAGTCAAGAAATAACACAAAATTTTCTAATATTAAAATATATAAAGAATATATAAATACAAATAGACTCTAGAATGATTTTAATTGAAATTTGTCAAAAACACAATTTTTTAAATTACAAAGAATTATATTAACTATTAAATCACAAGAAAAAGTTAGAAATAATTAATTCCTACTTGTCTATGGTTGTAATTCTCCATTTGAGGAGTTTGTTCACATAACAGGAAATAGCTAGAATATAGTTTCTCCTAGTTTAGTGTGTGGTTGAGATAATCTCTCAACCACATTATCACGCCCAAGATAGCATTCCTATCTTGAGACTTTTGCTTGTATAAATATGTGTGTAATTTCCTTCATTCATAATATAGAATATATTGAGTGTGTGTGTGTGCTATTTTATCTCGTGTATCGTAGCTTCGCAGCCCGTAAGTGCTCCTCTGCCCTTCCCCGGGCATAGAAAATAATTGAGTGTATTTATATTTACATTTGTTTTTCCATCTTGAGGCTGAGGAGGCCGAACCCATTAGAGAGAGGCCGAAGGTCTCATTCCGTTTTTTCTTGAGAGGGTTTTGTTGCGTAGCGGGGGAATGCGAAAGTGGCCACCCCGTTGCCGGTGATGGCCGTCTCCACGCGTGATGCTCGAGTCGCTCTTTGTAGGGTTTGATTTGAAGGCCTTTTGTGAGGAGCTGGGGACCGACGGATTTCGACTCCCCGAGGGTTGGTCTACGAAGGCAATGGTGAGTCTTTACTACACGCTCTCGAACTCGTTTATGATGACTTCCGCAAATGTGTGGAAAGCATCCGTGCTAGGGTTTCAAATGTTGGGGAGTTTTTAGTTGTTTATGGGAGTCTCGGGTGAGTGTAAAGGATTCGCAAGTAGACCATCTTTCTCCGAAAGTTGAAATGTTTTAAGTGCTTTACGCTCATCGTGAATTCAATAAAAGCTATCCGTAATAGGAAAATTCTACAAATTCTTTATTCACAAGAGGGCAAGAAACGAAATGAAATTTTCAGATTCCTAACGTGTTGAAATGATTGTGGGGGTTATTCAAGGCCTCGAAATGGGCATGAAGGATTCATCATTTAACTCCAGGAAATCGGCTTGAAGGCTTCTTCAAACCATGATATATGTGTGTGCGCCGGTTTTATTGTGAGGATGGCACGCAAGGTTGATGATGAATATGATTTCTTGTTCAAAGCGATGTTGATTGGAGATTATTCCTACTACATTCCTTTTTTTAATCAAAATCATTTTAATCGTTGTGAAAATTGAATGATGACTCTGAAAGGAAGAACTCGTTCGCGCATGGTGATCACCGACGAGAGCCTTGGAGTCTTCGTTCTTTTCCCAATTTTAAATTTCTCGGTGCTTACCGCCTGCGAAGGCTTCAGATCGGATGGGCTCACCGCCATTGCCGCAGCACTACAAAAAACTAGATTTGCGGTGGAGAGTGACATCGATGAATTTGGCATTGTTCTTGGAAAGCTTACGGGTCGCTGCGTTCGAGGACACCGTTATTAAATTGGTTATGATTTGAATGGAGAGGAATTGGATTTTGTTTTTCTATGGGTTCAAAGTCATGCGGAACAGAAGAAATCACCTGGCCCGTTGAAGACTTGGAATAGCCCCGTAAAATGATTAAAATGGGTGAGGAGAGATTCTCCACTTATGAGTTCGTTCTAATAGCAAGCGCAGACCGGTTTTAATTTTATTATGTTGAGATCATGCAATCGATGACGAAGAATCCGTTCCGTTATATACCGTTACACGACAAGGTGCAATCGAGGCTTATTCAATTTTTTTGTATAATCGTGTTGACAACATTTTATATCGCGCATTCCCAACGTGAGGCATTCATTTTTTTTTGTTGTATTTAAAGATTCCTTCTCGTGAATCCTTGGGCGTATGTTATTGAACCACCGAGGCAAAAAATCCTTATGACCTCTTGAGAATATCGGAAGCAGTATCATATTTGATCGCGAAAGTAGCTATTACAGAGCTGGAATGGATATAGTAGTCTCCAAGATCCATAGGCATATATAGGCGCCGTGAACAAAATGTTAGCATTTCAAGTTGGACCGAGTAGTCGCATATCAATCAAGATGGCAACTATGACCATTGATTTTCCGAGTTTCTAATCTCATGGCGAGAAAGATGAAGGATACCGATTTCGAAGAGGAGTCAAGGAACTATTCCGTGTTTTTTGACAAGGATCAAAAGGATTACGGGAGGAAGTGTGCACAATGGTCGTGTGATCAACGAGGCTTTGCTTCTGCATTCATATATGAAGATGAACTCCTTGGAATCAAGATTGCAGAGAGTTTGTGTGGCCATTGTGTTAAAGACGGTTTAAAAGGATTTGCCGATATATAGAGGGAAAAGTTTATGCTAATGTAGAAATGTATTTTTTTTAATTCTCTCGATGATATTGCAATGTATCGATTAACCGTCATGACAATGAAAGTGGTTATAATTTAAGTGACATTAGTACACCAACTATTGTCACAATTCCGAGTGTGTGCTTGGAACCGGTCATTTCAACACTACAAATTTGCGCAGTAGAAATGATGAACACATGACGTTGAAAACGACATCAATTGAGCTACATCGTAGATTGGAGGATGATCGTGATCGTAAGGTAGATTGCCAGGAAGCATAAGAGGCATGCTTGAAAATAGTGACTAGCCTTGATACCGTGAATATGGGAAGTGGCATTACGTTGCGATGTCGGGAGAATTGGATACCGAAACGCAATGGAGGATTGGACCGTGGAGTCCCGGATTAATGTTCTTGAAGGGAAAATTGTGTCTTCTCTGTGGCCGTGAGTGCCTATGTTTCGCCTTTATCGCTGAACCCTGCTGTGCATTGGAATGGTTATCGGGTATGCTTGGGAAATAATCATCTTTGGGCGAATAATCATGTTTAATATTATTGAGCCTTATTGAGCCTAGCTAACTCAATGTAGGTAAATTTCGGTTTCATTAGAATTCATGACTCTAACAAATGACAGGATAATCATGGAGTTCCAAGAATTTATTTGACAAAGATGCCCAAGATGTAAACAATGAACAAGATGAGGTAAAGGAGCAATACACAATATGGTAGCCACAAAATAGATGTTTGTTTGAATTAGTGGGAATAGACTCCCTAGCATGTTATAAGCAAGTCCAGCTTGGTTGTAATGGTCAGGATGTACCCGCAACCCAAAATGCTGAAGTATGAAATGTAAGCCTTTTAAAGGTATCCGTAAAGTTCGTGGTGATCTTAAAACCATTTCAGGCTGGGCTGGTGGTGAGCCGTAAAACCATCTATGAGCCTGTGGGCCTGTTGCCTCGTGGCTTGAGGTGCCTTGCGGGCCGCATGCGCGCCAGTGGCCGCGTGTGACATGAGAGTCAGAAGCCACAGCTGCGCTCAATTTGGACAAGTGGACCTGGTGAATACTCAAGAAGGTCCTTATGATTCATCAATCTCTCGAGAAGAAGGGGGTTGGTGCTTTCTCTTAGCCGATGCTGGGGCCAGGCCGAGAAGTACAATTGGCGTGACCGGCTCGCACATACCGGCCAACGCGCCAAATCACGCGGGAATGGTGCCAAGCGCATGATTTTTTATTCAGAAGACGCCAACTCAACTTCTCATAGGGATCCGCGGAAGCCTCATCTTCTTTGACGACGGCGAGAAGCGTACTCCAGTTGCGGATCTATCCGGGAGAGGCAAGAGTGGAAGATCCAGACGGAAGCCTCATCTTCGTTTGACGATTTGCGAGAAGCAAGACGCAGAAGCTGCGGATCCGTCCGAGAGAGGCAGAGTGTGTTTTTGGAGGCTCCGCACATGCACCCGCCCGATGGTGGATTTGGTGTGCACATATATGCGTGATAATGCTCTATTTAATCATGTATGCGAAGGGATATCCTGTGACTAGTGGTTGCGCGTTGGTACCCATGCATTCCGTGGATGGTTGCTCTTTTTGTGCGGACGTCGACATATTTTTTGTTATGTTTGACCAAACTCGACTTTGTGAATCACTATCATGACAAGTAGTCATTAAGGGGGGGGAGTTAGAAATAATTAATTCCTACTTGTCTATGGTTGTAATTCTCCATTTGAGGAGTTTAATTTTACATAATAGGAAATAGCTAGAATATAGTTTCTCCTAGTTTAGTGTGTGGTTGAGAGAATCTCTCAACCACATTAATGTACATCCAAGATAGCATTCCTATCTTGAGACTTTTGCTTGTATAAATATGTGTAATTTCCTTCATTCATAATATAGAATATAATTTCCAGTGTGTGTGCTATTTTATCCGAAAATACCAATCAACATTTTTTTTAATTAATTTGCAAATTAATACAATATAAACTATTTAGAGAAAATATCTCAATCTAATCAATATTAATATAATATCTATCATAAATTAATATTTTCAACAATGATATTTAAAAAATCAATCAACTTTTTTTTTAAAATCTTATTCTACTTTCAATACATGATAACATGTTATTCTACTTTTTGACATTTAACATGATAACATGTTATATATTATATATAAAAGGAAGCACAATTTTTGTTCTATAAACTACTAAAATGTCATTGTATTTTGTACCTTAAAAAAAAAACATAAAAATCAAAAATGTCCTCTTAAAATCCTAAAATGAACTTTGGAAAATTTGGTAATCCATTTATATATCAGATTTATAAATAAATGGAGATAAAAATAAGTGATGTATATTTAATAAAAAACTAATAAAAAGAGGCGAGGGAATGAGGGCAAACATCACTATAAACTTGAAGAAAAGGTAACCATCCTAAACATTAACAAAGTCCATATTCCATTTTGTATATAGTTACGAGATTGTTATTGTGGCTGGGAATTCTAATAGTATTTTAAATCTAAAACTACTTTATAAAGCCCTACAGTAAAATCAATTCCAGAAATTTCCAGCGTCATATACTAAGTTATCTATGTATTTTGTAATTTGTGAATGAATAAAGACAAACCAAATGGTATGTATCAACTACCAAAATACAAGTAATTGTTACAAAGCTAGTCTTGGATTCATTGAATTATGTTGTATGTATTTGTGTATGTGAGATAAGTAATTGTTATAAAGCTAGTCTTTGATATTATTGAATTATGTTGTATGTATTTCATATGTGAGAAATAGATAAAATTAACAAATGTCATAATAATTATTTATGGAACTATATATTTTTATTTTCTAATAGGTTTAATTAAAATAAAATATATATATTTTAAATTTAAAACTATTATATAAAATCTTAAAAATCAATTCCATAAATTTTGTCGTGAGATATGTAGCCATTTTAAATTTATCTGTATTTTAAATTTGTGAATGAATAAAGATGAATATAGACAAACCAAATGAAGTATATTAACTATAAAAATAGATCCATAAATTTTGTCGTGACATATGTAGCCATTTCTTTTGGTCTATTCATTTTAAATTTGTGAATAAATAAATACTAGAATATAGACAAAACCAAATGAAGTATATTAACTATAAAAATAGATAAGAGTTGGCAGTTATTGTTGATATTATTGTTTATGTGAGGAAGACCAAAATTAACAAATGATATAACGAGTCTAGATCCATCTAAAATCTAGATCTAACATGAGCAAGAGAGGGATCAAATTTTTGAGGTGAAAATTTGTTGCAGAGTGCAAACACAATGTCTATTTTCAAATAGTTTATTTTCTAAAATCCCACATTGAAATATTTTTGAAAAATATAAGGTTTAAACTTGACTCACACATTTTTTCTACTTCTAATTTCTTTACATGAAATTATATTAAGTCATATGGACAACTAACTAAACATATATTATAACAAACATTACTTTACTATTTAGAGAATAGTTTGTTTTTATTTGTCCATTCCATGTTGAGCATCAAAAGGAATGACACACTTACACATGGCCGTAATAGTTTATTTTATTTTTTCCATTCCATGTTGAATATGAAAAGACATGCACATGGCCTTAATAGTTTATTTTTATTTTGTCCATTCCATGTTGAGCATGAATGGAGCCGCACACACTTACACATGGCCGTAATAGTTTATTTTTATTTTTTCCATTCCATGTTGAGCATGAAAGGATCGACACACTTACACATGGCCATTGCCATCATATTGGGTTGTAGAACTAGCTTGGATGCATCTAACTCTATTTACTCTGGTTGTAAAACTAGCTTAGATCCATTTAAATTCTAGATCGCCATCATACTCAAGTTGTAGAACCAACCTAGATACATCAAATATGGATCTAATGAGCTGAGAGGGGTCAAATTTTAAAGCCCAAAACATATATCTTCAAATAGTTTATTTCAATCCCAAGTTGAAAATATTTTTGAAAAAATATAAGGTTTAAACATCACTCACACATTTTTTCTACTTATAATTTCTTTACATGAAATTATATTACAGTCATATGGACAACTAACCAAACATAAATTATAGCCATACTTGCTTTTACTATTTAGAGAATAGTTTATTTTTATTTTGTTAACTCCATGTTGAGCACTTACACTATTACGAACATAGTTACACAGGCTACCTACCATAATTTCCGGGTTGTATAAAAAACCAATGGACTCAATAATTATTTATAAAACTATATTTTTTTTTTAATTTCCTAATATACATAATTAAAATAAGAAGAAAATATTTTATTTATATAAAATATAGATTTTATCACTTTGCTAGTTTATATTTAGTAACTAAAATGTAATGAACATAATATGTTTTATTTGTATAATTAAATATAATGTGTTTTTTTTATAGACGATTATATTTAATTTTAATAAAAGTTAATGATTTTATATATATATATATAGAGTATTGAAGAAAATCATCTTTAAATAGATTAAAGACTAGATTCCAATTATATTAATTATATATATTAATTTAAGAATATATATATATATATATATATATTTTTAAGGATAAACTGTTTCTTCTTCCCAAATTAATCAACCCTGCTTAAGCTTGTCTATCGGGAAATCACAGCAACTATCACCGGACCCACTAAAGCGAAAAACCAAACCCCATTTCTGCCTATTAGGAAAACCAATTAAACAGTCACCAAAAATAAACCATTGCTTGAACAATGTGTACAAACGAAAATCCAAACATTAAAATTAACAAATTTCATAACATATTGGGTTATGTTGATTAAAGTAGAGTTTTGATGGATAAATATCCAAACTTATTATTAACATAACCAAATCACATTCTATAATTATATTTTACTAAATTAAAAAATAATTTTATAAATCCATGAATTTCCAATATATAGAATGCAACATTTTGGCACAAAGATAACATTTTGTCTCTGCAAAAGCCCATTAAAACTGTTTTTTATCACCATGGGATTTTTTGGCTAGTGACTTTGATCTCATTGCTTTATGATACTCACTAGTTTAAATTGATTTTTCTAGTTTAAATTGATTTTTAAATATTTTTAAAGGAAGTTTTGCTATTATCAAAGTGATCATATATTTAGACATAATAATAAAGATAGAATCACTAAATTTTAAAAAAAAAAAAAAAAAAATTATAAAAATTAATTAAATAATTTTTTTAATTTATATTAAAAATTTTAATAACATTTCATTAAAATAAGCCAATATTCTTATTGAATTAAAATAAAACAAATTATCTACAACAACAAAAACAACATTTCAAGGAAATGTAATTAATAACTTAAACACGTGGCAAAGCCCCCATTAATGTTATATTACCTAGAACCAAAGATAGGAATACATTCCCTCTAGTGGATAATGAAATCCACCCCACATTGAATTCCTCTCCGACCTTTATCTTTCCAACTCACGGGCCGAATCACGGGACTATCAAAACGCCTTTTTAAAAATTGGATTGCTAAGTTTCATAAATGGATTAACCCTAACATGAAAAAGCCAAAAAACGGTCAATTTTAGTACACAATAATTTACCATTGAATGCCACTTATCAGTTTGCAAACCAGGCAAAATAGGTTTTAGAAAACTTTAATTTATTTTGTTTTATACATTAAATATAAAAATAAAATTGTAACTTTAAAGATGATATTATAGTATTTTAAACATAAATAAACTCAATAATTTAAATAGCAAATATAACAATTTTACTCCTTGCAAATATGAACATTTGATTTAATTTGATTTATATATTAGGTTGAAGGATTGTTTTCAACTTTTCAAGGGAGGATCTAATTCAAGTAAAATATTTAATAGATTAAAGATAAATATCACAAGCTTTTGACTTGCTATTATTGTTTTATTTTTTAAATAATAAAATAATTGTAAAAACAATATTTTACAATGCTTCGAAACTAATTTATTATATATTTAAAAACTTTAAATATGGTTTAATGGTATGAAAAGAAAGGGAGGTAATATATTTGTATTTGTTTTTATATAATTGTGTTTTGAGAGTTAGTTTAATTGTTGAAATTTTGTAGTTAAAGCATCTTTACTATTGAGAGGTTAGCAGTTCAATTCTTTTAACACTTTCAAGGTTTTTGTGGTGATCTATTTGGTACAAATCTCCCTCGATCCGTGAACCACATAAGATATATATATAAGTGAAATATATTTATTAGTTTTTAGCTAGCAATTGCACCGTATGTTGCAAAGGAAACGTCGTAAGGTTAAATAGCGTAGGAAAGAGTAGCATTAAATTGTTACCTTTCCATGATGATGTTGAAATTTTCTGCTCGTATGTTGCCAAAGGGTCTCAATGGAATTTTGGATCTTGGTTAAAGAGGGGGTCTCGTGAATTTCATCATTGACATGACAAGAGTATCCCCGCATCAAGTTCTCTCCTTTTGGTTATTTAGTGCGCTTTCCAAAGAATTCATTATAGGATAACAACACTATCCTTAGAAATTATTGACCAAGACTTTGATTTGGTCTTTTCGTTATACATACATATGTATTTGCACTAGCGACACTTATGTTTGAAGCATTAGCCTACTTGAATGGTTGGAATTTATCCATACCCTATTTGTATATGCCAACTTTATTTGGGATTCTAGATTTCATGCAATTGATATAATCTTGGGATTCATTTAAATCCATTTACATTGTTCCCCAAATTCAAACTCTAGCAAACATTTGTATTATTTTGTTTTTATCAATATGTGACCGAACCCACAGCAAATGCTTTTGGATAAATTATAAGAAGATCAATTTGAGCTAAAATATGAATCTTTTGAACTCAAGGATGTTGAAAATCTCAAATTACCATACTCTACCACAAGTATAGTAAATTTGAATAATGAAGATCAACACATTTGGTCTTTGAATTGTAGAGAGGACTATGAGACTAGAGTAGGATATCAAAGTCCTTTAATTGATGATATCAACAACCCAAAAAATGTAGAAATTATAAAAACATATATCAATGGATTCAATCTCGACTGGCTACTCACTAAAGCTAGATATTGAATCCTTTTACAAATCAATTGCGGAAAATAAACACGATCACCAATCACAAGAAGGTAAAGAAAGAAAACAAATCAACCACAAATACGATATTTTCCTAGGGAAAGATTGTCGCTTCAAAACCCCTCTCGTCTTCTATTGTATTCACCATGGAATCATGAAACAATTACAATGCACTCTTCTCACAAGAGTCTCTGCACTCTCACAACCGTCTCACACCGACCCGACAAAATCGACCAACACTTAGCTAATTTCTTGCCTCTAATTATCCCGCTTGCTTGCGCAATTCATATGGAATGCAATCCCTATTCTTTAGGAATTTCAGCCTTCAAAATTGCATACATCATGGGAAATCCAATGGATGCATGTGGTTGCATGCGGGCAACCTACTAATGATACAACCGATAGTTAACATCCCTTTAACCTTTGTCTCAAATGGGTTCCCCCACTGAACCGACATGCATCCGTGCCTATTAATAAAGCATCGCTTGCATGGCAGATCAATGCATGTGAATTAAATCTAATTTAATTCACTTGATTCTCAATAGTGCAACAAACAGTTACAACTAGTCCAAGTGACTTTAACTCAATAAATTGAGTTAATTGATTTTGCAGATGCATTAAAATCCAATCCACCAACTACAATTCAACTCCATAACTAATAGAATCACTCGCATGCCTCACCAACCACCTCAACTCAAAATTCATGAGCTAACCGAGTTTATCACACTCGATTAATTATTACAAGTGATTATGAGATAAGATTACATTTTACCTAGTCTAACTTAATTAAGGGAAAATTAAATTAGACACACATTTCTTGTTGACTTTTCAACAAAAATCATTACTAACCAAAACATGATTATTAACCAAGCATCATTATTAGGACTTGATCTTTCAAAATCATCCATTACCAAAACAATGAATTTGTCAACTACATTTAAAATTTTTATGGAATTGGTTTAAACCAAATAAAGGCAAGTATTTCCTTTCGTTCACATGTTGATTGATCAATTGAGGTGGCAAATTGCACTTAGTGACTAATAGTTATGTATATTCAATTAGAAACATTCAAATGTAATAATGTTCTCAAGCTCCCATTTAAAATAGTCATAATAAAATTCAAGAAGCTTAATATAATAAAATTCATTAAATTTACCCCCAAAAAATTGAGCTACTCATCTCTCAATTGAGAGTTACATTAAAAATCAATACAAATATGTCCTATTATGATGTAATTATTCTCCTCATGGATGTCCTTAAATGTTGAATCACTTTGAGGGGAATTGAATTCCATAGTATCCATTTTTACGTCTACGTTTCGAATTCCAACTAAGACTCATCATCAAGACACAAATACCTAATGATGAATGTTTTTTAGCAAGTACTTTGATCCACAATGAAATTCAAGAAATCAGATACACTGGATCGCCTTGCAAAATTAGTTTATAATAATCAAACCTTAATATAATTAATAATGATAATTTAAAATATTTATTTATTAAATAAACTATAATTAACCATTTTTCTCGGTATTTTGTTGGTCGACCATTTCTTTCTCCTCTTTCACTTTTGCTAGCTTGTATTTATCTCATCCATCCTCTCTTCTTGTGTGGTTTATCTCGACATATCTTGGTTAGACTCTGAATGCAGATTTAAAATGGAGCACTGTGGAGATTCTCGAATTCTTCACCTCAAAACTCACACCACAAAACTTTCAAACTATCATTGGTACCCTTACACGAAGGGAAACTCGGATCGAGACTCGTAATCTCGAAAAACAAGAGCGAAATTTGAAGGAAGAGAGGCTAATCTATTTTTCCCCCGGGCATTGTCGTGATCTAAACATACACCTTCCTTCACATCCGTCAAACATAGGTTATATGCGTCAGCGCACACTCGCAGCAAGTTGACTCGCCAAAGAATACCTAACTGCAATGAAATTCAAAGAACCATGTACACTTTGATCGCCTTGCAACATTAGCTTATAATAATCATCCTAATCTCTAATATAATTAATAATAATAATTTTCGAAATATTTGTTTATTAAATAAACTATAATTAACCATTTTTCCTTCGTATTTTGCTAGCTCTGGCCATTTCTTTCTCCTCTTTCACTCCTTTCGCTTCTCTTTGTATTTATCTCATCCATCCCTCTCTTCTTGGGGGTTTAGGTCTCCGATGATGAGTCTTGGTTAGACTCACAATGTAGATGTAAAAATGATACTATGGAGATTATGAATTCCCCACCTCAAAACTCACACTACGAAACCTTCAAACTATCATTGGCAATTTATTTAAGCGAAACCTGATTGACACTCGTAATCTCAAAAAAAAAACAAGGGTTAAAATCAAGAAGAGAGGTTGATATATTTTCCCTCGAAATAGTGCCGGTCTGAATCTTACACCTTCCCTCGTATCTATCAAAAAACATAGGTTACATAGCGCACACTCGCAGCATTCGACCGTCTCAACAAATACCTAATCCGCAATGAAATTTGAAGAACTGGTATACTGGATCGCCTTGCAACATTAGCTTATGATAATCATTCAAAACTCTAATATAATTAATAATAATAATTTAAAATATTTACTTATTACATACTATAATTAACCATTTTTCCTTGGTTTTTGGTCATTCAATACTTTTCTCCTCTTTCACTCCTTTTTGCTCGCTTATATTTATTTCATCCATCCTCCTCTTCTTGGCGGTTTGTTTTTGGATTATGAGCCTTGGTTAGACTCGAAACTGAGAACACGAAATGGGATATTGTGAGACTCGACCCCACCTCAAAACTCACACCACAAAACCTTCAAACTATCATTGGTACCGTACGTAAGGGAAATCAGTTTAAGACTCGTAATCTCGAAAAACAAGGGTTAAAAATTCGAATAAGAGAGGTTGATCTATTTTTCCGGCGTTGTCGTCTTGATTTGAATATTGTAACTTTCCTTCGCATCCGTCAAACATAGGTTACACAGGCATCACACTCGCAGTACGGACCGGCCAAGTAAATACCTAATCTCGCAATGAATTTCAAGAACTAGGTACACTGATCGCCTTGCAACACATCTTATAATAATCATTTGAAAACTCTAATATAATTATAATAATAATTTAAACATTTATTTATTAAATAAACTATAATTAACCATTTTTCCTTAGTATTTTGGCCGGTTCCGCCATTTCTTTCTCCTCTTCACTCCTTTCACTCGCTTGTATTTATCTCATCCATCCTCCTCTCTTGTTGGTGGGTTTGTGTCCCCGATGATGAGTCTTGCTAGACTCGGGTTGTGACATAAAAATGGATAATCGTGGAGATTCTCGAATTCCCCACCTCAAAAACTCACACCACAAAAACCTTCAAACTATCGCTAAATCACTTTTCTAAACTATTTAGATTATTTATATAATTATGATTATAACACTATTATTACAATATCATGTATTTTTGCAAAGAAAAAGTTTTTCACTTTTTAAAACAAAAGCATACATAAAATTAGGTAAATCGAGGCATAGGAAAGTTGGTCACAAGATATGTTTCTTAGTGATAATGGTGATTTCCATAGTTACGTCTCTCCTTATGGGTTGTGCCTTATGGATTAGACATTTTAACATCCAATACACCTAGGTCTAATAGGCATGAATCAAGATGAAATGCTTACCACATGGAGAAATAACTTATGTGTAATAGTTCGACATGTCTATTATGTATTTTGTCTCATAGAAAAAATCAATTCCAAGGGTTGATTGATTCTCTGGAATTCATACTTATGGCTATGATCTAAGTATACGGGGGAGAGGAGCATCTTGATTGCTCCTTGGGATGTGCACCAAGCATAAAGTGGATAGTGGACTTGCATTTGTTTGATGTTTCTACATACTTTTTCTATGACATTTGGCTCGTGTGATATTATTTCTATGGCTCACTTATTTCAAGTTTCAAGCTCATCTCATCTTCCAAAGTATATTCACAACTTGAAATGCTTCTGGGTGGACATTTGGTTCATTGCCCTGAAGGCACCAAGGCAGATGGAACTTGGGCTTGTCACCCCATCCGGAGTTGGAGGTGCAGGTGGTCAATGTGATGTTGATATATGTCATTTTCAATCTTGAAAATTGATTTGGGGGCCAGAATCAATGTACGTTAATATACCCCATTTTCAAGCTCGAAAAATTGAGTAGAAATGATATTTTCTTTGGGAGGACATTTGGGATTTAATTTGCACTCATGAAGGGACTAAAGGTATCCTTGCTTAGGAGTTTGTTTTCATATTCAAATCCCCCGTCAATTATGGAGTTGACAAATCTCATCCCGAAGGCCGAAGCTATTCAAGATGAATTAGTGACGCGATATTATGGAAGAATTAGAGATGGAGCTCCCCATACCTTCAAGCAATATGAAACTCATAGATTTTACTCACTCTTTCAAGATCACTATTTATCGTCACTCGTACTAAATGTGAGTTGAATTTTTAATTATATAAAGGATGTACGAGTACAAAGACTTTGTGTTTCTGGTCCATCCAAATTTCTTATAAGCTATAAGTTTTTTCCTTTAGCTAGTGATGTACCCATGATTCCATTCAAGGCATGTTTGATCAAAAGTGTGTTTTTCGCATGGCTTTTTCCCTCGTATGGTCGGTTGATACCGAAAATATCTTCTAGGACTTTTGGTTTGCCCAACCGCCGGAACTTTTGGCATAATTCGTATTGAGAGCTTCATCAAGGACACATTCATTGAGGACCGCCTTATTTGGAAGACTATTGATGTCTTGTCCATTCTTTCTTTTCAAGGATCTAGAATTGCTTGAGGATTTCTTCTTTTATCATTGCATGATTTGTTATAAATCGCTTTTGAGAATCAAGTTAATTCATCGTCCGAATTCCATCCCTCATGTCGCGATGAGATATGCCATCGCATTTTGCATAAGAGAACTTTGTTGGTAACATAAATTAAGGCTTTTAAGCCCACTACATAATTTGATTTCATTTATGTTCTAGTTGCTTTATGGAAGAAGCTTTATTATCTTCATTGTATATACCATTCCACTTTTTGGTTCTTCTATTTGTAAATACTTCTCTAGATTATAAGACATATTTTTCAAAAACAATCAACACATACAAGGGAGTAATACAATACTCTTTCTATGTCACTAAACATTTAAGGAATATAATGTATCCTTCTTGTATCTCTACACATATTCTTCCCATGTGTATGTACATTTTGTTTAAGAAATGACTTTAATTTAAAGAAAACAATTTTGAAGTCAAGGGGAAGGGAGGACATGGGCAAAATCTCTCTCTCGTAAGATTTTTTTCATCAACCCTCGCCCTCCCCTTCCCACATGTGTTATTGTCCTTGGCATGTCCCGTAATCGTTTTGAGGCAAAGGCAAGCCTTTTCTTTTAGTCAGAAGCATCTCTTACCTTTTATAAATAATCTTGATGAGTTCTTAAAGCTATACTCTTTCGAGAAATTTCTACTTTACGGATGGGTCTTCATCATTTTTCATATTTTCATTGGTTGTTGGTTTCAAAGGAAGAGCCTAGTTAACCTTGGTAGTCCATTTATAGCCCCAAGTTGGTTAAGATGGGAATTGTTGGCAAGGAGAATCTACATATGAATAGACTCTCCCAATTTCCGAAATTGGTGCTTTTGTTAATTCCTACTTCCTAATTTATTTCTAATATCTTCTAAGCTTTCCCTTGAGTTGCATAACCAAAGTTATTTAGGTGTGGTAAGACCTAAATTCCATATGGGAGAGGACAACCACAGAGCATCCTTGTCGTTCATTCCGCAAAGACATATGTGACCTAATGATAATGTCACCGGTTTGAACTCCGAGAGGACTATGGTAAAAAAGTGTGATAAGGAGTTGGTCCCAGTTGCGTACTAAAGATAGATGATATTTTATATATGGAGTCCTTGATCACCTCGCTTCCTTTTTAGGGGCCATCCCAATTTCCTAGTATTCATCGCATTTCTAGTCTCCAACCTTTAACTATCCCCCTATGACCCCTTCGACACATGAGCCTATAATGGTTTATGCGACATATAAGAAAGAACCAATAGTGATTCTATTCGCAGAAAGAAAGACTTCAATTAATAGAGTTTCGAGAGCTTGCATGGTTCAAAGGGATGAATGTATTGTGACAAAATTTGGGTTATTTGAACCGTGGATGGCAAGGAAAGCCGGAAATACTTTCTAAAACGTGACGACTAGGATTAAACAATCAAGATACGCGTATGTTTGTTTCCAACCTTTATTTGAACACCTTAGCATTTATTTACATGGTAGGGAAGGTAAATTGTCTCATTCCGAGTATTGCTTAAACATCATTGTGCAACTCAAATGCAATGACTAAGCAAACCTTCAAATATATTGAGGCCATGTCCATCTTTGTAGGGAAGGCTAAGCGTTGCCTAAGTTATTATTATAAAGTTTGTACCTTTCAGTTAACAAAAACATAGATCGGCCATATACAACAAACCAATGAGCTAATGATAACCCGGATCACATACATTAGAATAATTTACAACATCCAACTACACTATTTGGCTGAAAACACTCCAAAAATTCCTACACTCGTGAGGATTGAGGAAGTTCAAAAATTCAATAATAGTCAAACAATATCTACTCAATTCATCATAGAGTCTCCAAATAATATTATCTAGTCTATCCTAACATATCTCTACAAACAATGTATTCATTATAGGGTAACAATATTAATGTCTTATTTTCATCTTGGTATTTAAAACTTACTTCCCATCCATGTAAAAGTATTCCCGACGTGTAGAAATATTTGTGTTGCTTAAAACAACCCACAATTATTGTACATAATAAATTTTTCACATAATAGGAGTGCAATTGTCCCACAATTATTGTATAGAATACTTATTCATGGACTAAGAGTGCAATTATGGCACTAACATGTTATCTTGATCGAACGATGCATTAAGAAGCCGATGCCAAGAGGCCGACCGGTTTGCCATGATTAAAAATAGACTCAATGACAATTACAAAACCCCAATTGAATGAATTCTTCAATTTGAGGAAATTCGTCGATCGAATTGAACCTATAAAACTTCCGGCCAAATGCGTGTGAATAAATCGACCATACGAATCACCGCATTTTGGATTTTCTCAAAAGCCACTATTTTGGAAAGATGTGTTGTGTCCTTAGAGTTAAATGACGTTTATGGGAAAGTAGATCTCGAAATAGTTATTTTTATGACGATAGATTGGATGTTCAAGGAATGTCATGTAAATGGTTGACGCTCTCTCTTTTCCTACCAACAATACCCCGTTATATTGTGATTACATTTAAAAACAAAAATTCCTCCACCATGCTCATGAAGTTATTCTTCATCCAAGGCATCTCATGCACAAATAAATATAGTAGAAAATGAGTCCAATAATGCCCAACACATTTTTTTGCACCATTGGAATTTATATCTCGTATTTGCTACAGTGGACTCGCAGCATGCAACTAAAAACAATTAGCCAATTTTGTCAATTTTGCAACAAATAGGCTTCAAATGTTTTCCTCTCGCAATATTCAAAAATATTGTTTTTCGTATCAACTAGAGACAAATCGTCATTCTATTTTTGGATGCAAAAAAGGTACGATCTCACAATGTTTCTAGATCTCTTAATCAAGACCAAATCCCGGATCCGTGTCCACTTTGGCCTCCTACGATGACAAACATTTACCTACAAAGACATCCCCGGAACACTTTGCAAGCGTTCGTACCAGCATCCCTTTATTCTCATAACACGTCCCGAACAAAGAAGATCTTTGACATTACATGCATTGAACCCAACAACGGCCTTCAATTGTTCAGTGGCGACCTCCGTGCCACCACACTTGGAATTGATATTTCAAGTTCCAAGCCACGATGCTTGGAATTAGAGTTTTCAAGTTCCGCCCACCTATCGACGAGAGAATCGAGCTTCTCAAGGGCGAAGAGGCTCTCGTCATGAGGGCCATGAGTACTCGTCGAGGTAACCAATGGCGTTGTCAAACAAACTCTTGTGAGAAGAAAAAATAATGTATTCCGTCAAACAAAACACCGGAATATTTCTTAACATCGAATTTAAATGTATTAAAACTACGTTGTGCCCATCAAAACCTTAAAAGACCACTACAAAATACCGTAAAATTGCAAGCTAGATCTAACAATTTCTTAGACTCTTGGAAACCATATCAAATTAGAGAGTCGAAACTACGATGATGAGATTAATGTCTTTTATTTATGCTTCCTCCTATCATCCCGCAAAGAGAGTAGGTTGGGAATCTCTTTTTGGACATACACACATGATCTCACAAATGCTATTAGATCTCTGACCAAGACCGACAATTTGTACCGTTTTCTGCCTCCTCGCGACGGCATATTTACCTACAAGACATCCTAGAAGACTTTGCGGGATTCGACGAGCATCCTCTTTCTCATAACACTTCGAACAAATAAAGAGCTTTAAAATTCCATGCATTGAACCCAACAGTTGACCTTCAAGTTAGTTTAGGGCGACCTATAAGCCACGATGTTTTGAATTGGAGGTTTCAAGTTGTAACGACCCATTCCCAAGTATATACAAAACGATATTAGCATGTGAACGATATAGGCATGGATAGCCACACTCGCCTATACCGCCCACACCGCACTAGTACACCTAACTACTAATATCAAGCTTACCCAAGTTAGAAATTAATGATAAGGTTTCGTACTAAAATTCATATGGGTTTAGCATAAAGTATATAAAAAGGATTAATGAAAAGAAAATAAAACATTCAATCTTAAAATACATACATTCTACAATCAACCTAATCTCTAAAAAAAAAAAACACAATATTGATATGAGTATAAAACTACAAACTTCTCGGGACGAAGTTTTCTCTCAAGGGAGGAAGTATGTAACGACCCATTCCCAAGTATATACAAAACGATATTAGTACAGAACGTATAGGTGCATGTGATAGCTACGCCGCCTATACCGCCCACACCGCACTAGTACACCCAACTACTAATATCAAGCTTACCTAAGTTAGAAATTAATGATAAGGTTTCGTACTAAAATTCATATGGGTTTAGCATAAAGTATATAAAAAGTGGATTAATGAAAAAGAAAATAAAATTTTAAATAATTAAAATACATACATATACTCAAAGTTGAGTTAAATATTACAACATAAGCCTTAATCTTAAATATCCTTCAAAGTCAAGTCGTATACTTCTCAAACAACATTAAATAATAAACATAAAGATCACACCTCCTCTTTAATGCCACCGACATCTCCTTAAATGATAATCGTACCATCCTTTAAGAAGACCTTATCTAGATGGAGAAGAGAAGGTGAGGAGGTTGAATGGCGATGGGGAAAATTTATATAAGGAGGTTTTGAGGGAAAGAACGGGGATTCTATTAGCGGGGAGATTGAATTGTCCGGGATGAATTGTTCGAGGAGTGAATCTCTGCTCTTCGAAATCGTCGGGGGCAAGAGGAGACATCCTCCGGGTCCTGGGATTTTTCCTGACTACGGGGAGGACTTGGTTGTTTTGGTGAACTCGTTTAACTATGCACAACATCACACAAAGACGCACACATCGAGGAGAGCCATCAAAATCATCAATCGCGTTCCAGTATTTCTTTGTGGGTATAGGATTGTTTCTCCATTTAATTTCACCGCAAATTTTCATTGAAATACATCACTACCGAATATATTTTGTCCGCAATTTTGTCTCGCAATTAAATGACTCCGTGTCTTCAACCTTACACAAGTTCTAGACCACGACGCTTCGAATTAGAGGCTTCAAGTTCCTGGCCCACCCGCTTGACAAGAGAATCAAACTTCGAAGTGAGAGGCTCTTGCTCATGAGTGTTGTGAAGTATGGTGCCATTCGACAACCAATGGCTAGATGTCAAATGGAAACTCTTGTGAGAAGAAAAATAATGTATTCTATAAATTAAAAAAACACCAGAAGGTTTCTAAAGATCGAATTCTAAATAGTATTAAAACTATATTTCTCATATAAGAACCTTAAAATACCATTGCAACTAATAGAAAATTATGATCTAGATATAACAATTTCTTAGACTCTTGGACACCGTATCGAATCAGAAAGAGAATCAGAGAGTCGAACCGCATCGATGAGATAAAATGCTTTGTTTTATTTCTTGTCACCCTACAATGAGAGTGTGTGGGTCTAACATTTGATCCGATGGTGTAGACAGGCACACCATGGCACACCGGTGGCAAACGGGGAGTTGCTTTTAAAGAGGTGATTTATTTTCAAAGACGAACGTCTTGCATCATAATAATTAGAAGTAAAAAAAAAAAATTAACCTTACACTTTTCAAGACTGTCAACACAAGATTTAAAATTATTTATATTGATATCATATTTATATATAGAAAAAAGGTTAAAATAAAATATTTTAATGTTTTATATACCATTATTCATTCAATTTTTAATATAAAAAAATAATATGGGGTATTTGCAATATTCATAATAATAAAAATTTCAAAGTGAGTCATCAATGAAATATTTTAAGTACGCTGGGTTAAGTAATAAAAAAGAAATGAAAAGAAATAAGTTTATCTTGTTAAAATGTTTGAAGTAACTTTATTTTTTTTACATTTTGGTCATTTTTAGGTATTATTTTTGGTATCTTTTAGGTATATTATTTTTGCCAATTTTTCTTGAGAACAATGATTTTTTGAACTTGGCTAAATATAAGTTATGTACTCTATATAACATTAAAAAAATGAAATTTAAACAATGAAAAAATTAGGCATTATATATATAAAACAATGAAAAATTACACATTAAATATTTTTAAATTGAAAATACATATAAACCCAATTGATTCTCGAATAAAATTGAAAATTACATGTAAACCTAATAGATTCTTGAAATTTGTTTCACTATATTTTTAATCAAGTCAATGTTTACAGAATTACCAATGCACGGATTCTGAAAAATTGACTTTATGTCGGAACTGGAAGTGAAAGTTTACTGTAAAAACAACGAAAAATTACACACACACTCCATATATATATATATATATATAAAATAAAAAGTTACATATACATATATATATATATATAACAACAAAAAATTACACATTAATTTTTTTTTAATTAAAAATTACATATAAATCTAATAGATTTTGGAAATTTGTGTTGCTATATTCTAATCAAGTCAAAAGCTATAAAATGCTCATTGAAAATTTTGCATACTGTACAATGTTTGTAGTAACTTTTTGGATTATATTTTTTTAGTCTCATTAGACTTATGGTCAACTTTGATGTTTCTAAATATATTCTGTGTGTTTTTTCAGCAAAGAACACACAGAAAAATCACAGATTTTGATGGGATTAGCCAGACATCTTTTAAATGTTTTATTTTGTGATTTTTTTCTTATCTGGAAGATTTTGTAGATCCCATCAATCTTCTCATTTCGTTTTCAAAGCAGTGAGAGAACTTCAAAGTGCACAAAAGATAATACTTTGTATTTATGAATGTCAGTTCATGAACATTCATGTGAAAATACAAGTGTAATTTTATATGTATTTTTGGGTATGTAAATAACAGTTGTAGTGATGGAAACGTAATGATGACGGGTCATAGTTGCTTTGCTTTTTTTATCGTATATATTAAGATAAAATTATTTATATATTATATTAAAATATTCTCTAAAATATTTTAAGAGGTTAAATTTTATTATTTATTTAATAATTGTTAATAATTAAATTAAATTTTGATAATATAATATGTTTAAAATATATATATTTATAAATATTAAGTTGATAGAACAAATTTAAATAAATATTTAGAAATGTGAAAAAGAATTAAATTCCTTAAAAAATATGTCGATAGATATTAAGAAAATTATAAATAAATGTTTATAAGGATGAACAGTTGACTTGTTATGATGAGCATCGCATACCTATAAATCGTAGATGTCCAAATCAAAACTATCAACTAATCGCTCTATCTGTGTTTGCAGAACTCTTCAGCAAAGAATTTATCACAGTCCTGAGCCTTAACTGATAAAGCCTTACTCGATGGAAAAGAAAAGCCAAATGGAGTAAGTCAGACAAGTCTTCTTGACTTACTTAATCAAGTCGAAGAACTACTACTCCACGAAGAAAACCATGCATTTCAGACCGATTAAACTAAAAAGAGCTAAACCAAGAAAAGACAAAGGTAATGGAATTACCTCTCGTCTACGTGCATATATTTTTGACTGAAACCTATGCAAAATTCTACATCCTCACTCCGCGAATAACAGAACTGCAACTTCGAATTTCTCCTCCCCAACTTGAACTACTTCTCATTCGACTGCCTGACCCTTGATCGACTCACTCTGGTTAATGTGCCCACTCCATTCGATTTATACGCAACCTATCCCTGCGTCCCCTAGATCTAACAATTTCTTAGACTCTTAGACACTCAGATCTAAGAAGATTGAAATCAAAATTAGTGAGATGAATGTTGTCTCTTTCTGTTTCCCTGGGGTATCATCATGTAGTGAGAGTGTAGGTTGAAGAGGTATTTGTATAGGTTAGAGAGTTAGTTAGATAGCTAGCTTAAATGAAGAGGGTTGTAGATGAATGGGCTAAAACACTTCAATCATCTAACATTTGATCGAATGATGCAGATGGGGAAGTTGTTCTAAAAGAAGAACGCCTTACGTCATAAATAAATGAATATATGATCCATGAGGTCTAAACTAGTTAGTGTGAGTGTGGTTTAGTTTCCACCATGTCTCAAAAAGTTCATGTCTTATGGGAGGGATTGATGATGGAAATTATTTTGGGGAATTATACAATCCCAAAGGGTATCAAGCTCACCATAGCATCCTCGTGATAACATCCTACTATGTGTTGATCATTCTTCCATCTAATAGATGAATTGGCCTCAACTTAGTATCCAATAATTTGAAATTGAAGTGTGTGTCCGTATATATATATATTAAAATTTAATTTATAAAACAAACAATCCCAATTAAATATTATTAAATGAAGATTATCAAAACAATTTTTTTAATAGTAACTCATGAATTAATGATTTTGAAGGACTAATATTGGCAAGACTTGGGATCAAATCACATTTTTGTCACTACTCACCTCAAATCCAAGAT
The DNA here is from genome assembly GCA_034641835.2 of Pinus albicaulis. Taxonomy (NCBI): domain Eukaryota; kingdom Viridiplantae; phylum Streptophyta; class Pinopsida; order Pinales; family Pinaceae; genus Pinus; species Pinus albicaulis. The sequence goes on along the minus strand of CM076573.1, from coordinate 371,707,009 downwards.
TTTTCTCAACAAAAATGTTGAACTCAATATAATTTTCTTGCCACACAAGCAACATGTCTCCTAAGAATCGAACCCTAGTGGAGGGGGAATTAAAACCCGCTAACTTATGGTCAAGCTACTCTCCTTTTCATGCTATCAAAATAATTAATAATATTATAATGAGAACAATTTTATTTTTAATATGTAGATTTCAAATTCAAAATCATATTTTTTTAATTTACAACAATTTGCATTTCAACTTCTAATTTCAATATTTGTTCTATAAATTTTTATAACATTATAAAGTACCCCGTGTAATAATCAAGTTTATTTTGATGATGATTAACATCCACTTAAGATCAATGTAATTTAGTGAACCTAAAATAAGATAAGAGATTATTTGGAATTCTTTAACGTTTTATTTCTATGCTCAAAAAGCAAGAAAAGAAATATTCTAAGATCACTATACTTTGCGTGTCTTAAAAGGTCAATAAAGTTGGTAGTGTAACAAATATTTTTAAAAGTAGATCAAATGTGAGTATAAGATAGACAATCTAAGAAAAAGTGTTTTTCATCTTCAATCCTCTTATCGTCACAAGGGTGACAAACGCTTTCATCCCATGGTGTTTTGGGAACTAACCAACGACTAGTTACACTATGAATCTCGTGAGAATTTGTTCTTATTTTAGTAATGTTCATTTTCTTCCCAACATTAAACAAGACATAGATATACTTTTCATTTTTGAAATTGGGGTTTTTCACCTCCTTATAAGATCTTAGTTTCTTTTGTCTTTATCTCTTTTATCACCCCATAATTTATCCTTAAGTTTTGAAGTAAAAATACTTTTAATATTATCTTTAATTTAAGAATGATCTCTTCTAATGGTCTAGCCAAGATTGGGGCATCCTTATGTCATCCCTACTTTCATTGAAGGTGAGAGTTTTGGCTAGAGTTAGGAAGCAACTTTAGGAAACTCTTTAGCTTCGTGTTGTTTAAACTCTTCTTATACATAAGATACCTAATCATAGCCATGTTTTCAATAGGTGAAGGGCTTACTTCAATCATGAGAATATGATAGTGACTATTTCCTTTAATCTTGAGATTGTAATTTATAAATTATTTTCAGATATGTTCTATCTTCATCCACAACTTTTTATAGATACTACAACCCAAAACCTCACATTCATATCAAATAGCAAGAGTTATGAGAGTCTCAAAGCGCAGTTTTCTTTTTTATCGCATATCCAAAGGGTTGTTGACTTATAATTGTTTTCAAGCTCATAGTAAGCTTTCCATCCTCCATTTATCCTTTCAATGTTATACTTCTAATTGAGCTTATGATGGATATCAAATTCCAAGTTATTTGTATCGAGGAATTCTTCCAAGTAGTTGTTGTTATATAAGAAAGTATCATGTGTGAAATTTTTGGATTTAATTATCGTGACTTTCATTTTTTCACAATAGTCATGCCCATCTTGAAAAAAATTCAGAGATTCTTAGCTAGTTTTCAAGATCGTAATGACCCATCGCCAAAAGAACAATATCATCAACATAAAAGAGAAGAGTTATGACTATAAAAGTGAGCATGGGGCTAAGACAACCTACATCTTCCAAACACTCTTCTAGCTTATCAATGTATATGCCAAAAAGAGTAGGGGATAAGGGACACCCTCACTGACTTAAAACATGGTTAAGTTTTTTTTTTTTTTTTTTTTTACATTATTTACTTTAAGAATATTTGTCAATATGTTTACTTTTACTTGTTAGTTTTCCCATAGGCTTTGACAATATTTACGTTGAGAATATTTCACAACAGATTACATTCAATATTAATTTTCCCATAAACAAGAGTAAGATATTATTTATGACTTAAGGTCATTCAACAATAAGGCTTGAAGCTATTGTGACAATATACTTGATATGAGTTCACATATGGTGAGACCCGTACATAAAATTGGTGTATGAGACCCCCTTTTGGGGAACAAAGAACCCCTTCCATGTAGCACTAATCGATAAAGTATAGAAACATGTTCATACTCTACCCCCATATGGATTTAAACATGTGACCTACAAGGAAACACATGTTCTTAATCATTAGATCCACTCAAATTGTACTTAATATAAATACATTATACTTAGTATATTAATTTTATGGATAAAGAGAAATGTAGTGGGTGTTAATCAATCTAGCTTAGATAGTCAAGAGGAAGAATTAGCATCCTACCCAATCGACTTGAACCCTATATGTGATATCTCTATTCTTGTTTTTGTTCTTGTTTTAACATATAAGGGTCTTTAGGTGATTATGGAAGAGATAATTGCACTGTAATCTCGACGACTTCAAACTAGAAGTCATAGTTTAAGTCGGCATTTTTATATGTGTTTGAATTCCAATAAAAGAAGAGTACATATCCTACATGACACTTATCAAGAGGATCCACCCTAGGGTGTAATGGGGGAGCCAAAGATCCCTTAGTAGAGTAATAATAGTGGAGACCATTCAATATAAGGTGGGATAGGTCCATCATATTATAAAATACGGCCTACTATGTTAGTTAGAATTGAATAAATATACGGGGACTCATTATCGGAGGTTCAATAATCGTCCTAGTTAGTTATAAATATGATAAATTCCACCTTACAAGATGTGTGGAGTTTATTTTATTTTAGTTTATCTCACAGGATATTGTCCCCTTAAAGACGCAAGTGAACAACAAGAGTGGATTCATTCCGTAAAATGATTAATCACAAGGTGTTTCCCTACTTTAAGGGTTTTTTTATATTAGTGAAATATAGAGAATTTCTATATTGCTATTGGATATATTATATGTGATGGTATTCTTAAATCTACAATATATAACAAGTGGTAGTAGAGCTCTTTCGTCATCCAAAAGAAGATTTTTTCCTATTTTCCAAGTTTTCAAATATAAAAGAGGGTTACAACACTTAGATTAATTCATTTAATTTTTATGTGTCAAATTTGATGAAACTTATTATAGATATGAGTTCCTCTTTGTAAAAACACTTATCCGTCCTAACATGTATTTAGTCTTGGGACAACACTAGTAGGTATCTAAAAGCCCCTAAGGTCTACCACCCTCCCACAATGCACATGATCATTCTATTTCGTTAATACTAGCTAGCCTCTCACTTAATATATCCCCTTATTGTCACCCATTTGGTCAAAAAACAAATTGAAAAGATCGTTCATGAATTTCTAGTTGCTCGTGTCCTTCTTCCCTAGTTGTCATGATACTCAAACAAGAAGGTACTCGACACATGTATTTAATTTGCGCTTTCAACAAAATAATCGTTAAAGATAAATTTCCCATTCCAATTATTGGAGATCTTTTGAATGAGTGTAAATACACTTAATTCTTTTACTAAAAATTGAACCCCATTTAGACTATCACCAAGTTTGTATGAAGGATGAGCTAATATTCCCAAAAAAAAAATCGAATACTCTTTAAAGGCCTTATGAGTTTTTAGTGATGCCTTTTGGCCTTTGCAATGCATTTTCCACCTCTAGTGTCCTAGTGTTCTATAAATTACAATGGATATTCCATTGGATTGTTCATCATGACATATTTACTAAAAATATACCGAAATATGAAACTATACTACGAGAGCTAATTTTCCCTAGATTTATGCATTTATTAAGTTATTCTTTTCTACTTATTCGTGCAATATACAAAATGCAGAAAATATAAAAAACATATAAAACAATCACTCACAAACCACAATAACACCAAGATATGACTTGAGACACCCTTTCTAGAGAAAACCCAATTGGAAGGTGAGGTTGCTCTTAATCTCTCTTTCTATGAATGGAAATGTGGTGCAAATACAAAGGAGTGAGACTTTCAGGGCCCATGGGGATGCTAAGGAATGATAAATCCCTTTGTTATGTGTGCTCTATCTCTCTTTATCTACACATAGCTACTTCCGCTCTACTATGGAACAAAATGCAAGCAAATATAATGGAACTCCTTTCCTCCCAAAGGGTCCAGTTTATCACAAAACCCAATAGCCAAATAGGGGTTAAATTTGATCCATTCGACCTCAACATGAGTTACAATTTGACCCTTCTAGAGCCTTATACATATTCCCCATGTGGATAGCCCTTTACATGTGTAATGGGGCTAATGTGGCATTCTCTCAAATTATGTGGTCAAACAATATAGATCAACTTTTGAGAGGCGTAACTTTTGCATCCGAACTCTTATTGACATTTTTCTTGGATGTTTGAAATGGTCTATATATGTAGAACAACATCATCAAGTGTGGTGCTCAAGTAGCAAATTTTTACCCTTTAAAGACATCATTTAAAGCCTCAAACTAGTAGTATATGCTCTAACCCCAATTCTCCAAACCTAGTCTCGTCGCTAAGGTTTCTCATGTAAGTTTATTTCGATTTTCCCACCTTGAAAGCATTGAGATGGATGATAAAAAATACAATGATCTAATCCATACTAAATACATAAAAAATGCATATTTCTACATTTTCTATATCATTTGTCTTTATCATCTTTATGGCATTGCATTCTATAATAAAAATTGTTATTCCTATGTCGTCCATTTGATTAGGGCTTACTATCATTTTCTCATCATTTACTTTAAATTCCAAATGGGTCGTTGGTGTCTCCAAAGTAGAATAATTAGGTAATATTGTTAAAAATGATGGTGTATGAGTTGACCCAAAAAAATTGAAAAATAAGGATTGTCCATATCTTAAGACTCTTAAAATTTTATGAGGTTTCCTTTGTCTAATAGGGTAATACAAAAAGTTCATCAATAACTATGGAAAAAAATGTTGCTCCCCTCACTTCCTACCTAAGAAAAATGCTTTCAATTTGAATGAAGCTACATATCAAGCCTTCCAAGATTCGAAGAGTGTCCCGTGTACAACCCCAATACTTGCTCTATTAGACTTCACTAATTCTTTTACTTTAGAATGTGGTGCATCATGAAAAGGAACTAGAGCAATTCTCATGCAAAAGGGAAGCATCATTGATATTTACCAATAAACAACTTTGTAAGTGGCACTTTGGGAAAATTCATTCACCTTAGGCTTAAATATTGGTACCTAAGAAAATCATTTCAAACTATGTGCATCAATGGAACTCTCTTTCACCATTGTCTAATGAGCACCAATGATGTAATCGATGGAGGTAAAGTAGGAGAAGGGGCTCCTTTCTTCCCTTTGAATAGTGTCCAAATATGTTATGTTTAGTTTTTATGCATTTGAAATATGTAACTATCACTTCACTCTTAGAACTCTTCATTTGAAAACATTTTGGAAATTGTGAAAAGTTTTGAAAGAAAACTTTGGATGGCCCTTCCAAAAAAAATATTATTGGGTCCTTTGAATCTTATAACTATGTGCTTATTTTATATCTCCCTTCTATGTGCTATGGGCCTAGGCTACAGCCTTGTTTACTAATATAAATTTTTTTGGATGTGTTTTAAAAAGGAAAGATTTTTAAGAAGATTAGTTTCGTAATTTATGTATATAATAATAATAATAATAATCTATTTTAAGATCACAATCAAGCTAGACATCAATTGGTTTATGAGACTCTCTTGTTTGTGACACAAGTGATCCGGATTTATGCAGGAACGCAAATGTAATAAAACATATAAACATAAAGACAGAGATGCAATGGAAATAACACTTCATTTCATTAATATCAAAGAATCGAAATTTGCTTACGTACGTAATGGAAATAAAACTAGCTAGGCACCGGTAGCCATTCCCCCGAGAAGAGATGTGGCGGCCATGTGCCTCTAAACCGTGTTACAATGAGGCTCGAGGGCCTATTTATCATTTAGAAACAATGGGAAATCCTAAATTGTACTCAAACCCTAACCCTAGGAGATGAAGCGCCAAAACTATGGGCCCCGTTTGGGTAAATTGGTGTTTCAACTTCCCAGGGGCGTAACTTTGGCATACGATCTCCGTTTGACGCGTACTCATACCCTCGTTAGAAAGATCTATCCGAGGACTACAAATTCTGGGATTCGGTGACCACCAATATCCACCCGGATCATTCCTCCCCTAGGAAGCAATGGTCCCCATCAAGGCTAAGTTCCTCCATGAGATGAGGAAATTTCGCCGAACTTGGTCCCCAGAACCACTTTCCTCGGTGCAGAGTTGGCCGCCTGACAACAACCGATATAGTTGGGATCTTCTCGCCGGCGAGTGTTCTTGATTTGCATGTCCATGATGCAACTGTGGTGGCCTGCTCCATGCGTCCGGATTTAACCCGCCTGGTGTGAGTTGTTCCGCAATGTCCGAGGTGTCCGTAGAGGTGGGAAGTAAGGACGAAGGCGATCCACATTGAAGACCGGGTGCACTGTCAGAAATGGTGGAATAACGAGCTCGAATGCATTGTTCCCGCGCATTGGTGATGGTGTACGGCCCGTACCTTATGGGCGAAGCTTGCGGTGGGGTCCAAAGGAGGCGCTCCTTTCGCAAATGTAGCCATACTTTGTCACCTACCTCGGGAAGTTGTGTGGCACCGTGCTGATCATGGCGTTGCTTGTACTCTTTGGCATCGTTCCGCCACCCAATATATCATGAACTCCGTTGGCGGATGTGTTGAATGCGCTCGATGAAGCCACCGGCTTTGTCAACTTCGCACTGGACATGAGCTGAATTGGCCTGGGCTACCGCAAATGGCATGGCTACGTCAATGGGGCATAGTGGTCGAAATCCCAAGCTCACTCCGAAAGGGGCTATGGCCGATTGAACTTTGAAGAGCTCGATTATAACTATGTTGTACATAAGTGAGGCTCTCGTCCCATGTGCGAGGATGCTTTGAATTGTACACATGCGCGTAATGTGTACAATCATTCTCGTTGACGACCCCGTCCGGCCAACTGCTTGGGGATGGAAAGCTTCGTGGACTTGGTGAGCTTGGTATCCAACATTGACCGTAGGCCGGACCAAAATGCGTCGAGGAACCCGCTATCCCGATCTGATATGATAGACCGGGATCCCAAAGTGCACCCACACTCGTTCAAAGAAGAGTTTAGCAAAGGGCTTCGCTCGTGATATTCTTCTTCGCAGTGCCGCCATAATGGCCATCTTCAGGGAGAATCGTCGACGACCACAAAAACACAACAGCTTCCATGCTTAGTAGAAGGCAGTCTCGACATGTAATCCATGGAGATGGATTCCCAAGGTCGACTAGGGGTAGGTAGAGGAGTATATAGGCCTTGCTTCGATGGCCTGCTTACAATGGCCGCGTTGCGGTGATCCGATGTGCTTCTCGACATCCTTTCGAAGGTTCGGCCAATAGAAATACTTCAGGATTGCCATCGTTTTCTCGACCCCAAAAATGCCCGGGGCCGACTCGACCGTAGTGTGCTTCCATATCATCTTAGCACGCGCTCAAGGAACACAAAGGTGTCCCATGTGACATAAAAGTGCATCTTGGAGGTGAAAATTTGGAACTTGCGTACCCCCCAAGAGTGCCTTGTGTTTGGCCGACTCCGGGTCACCTTCAGAGAAGCGGCCAATCGTAAGTCTCGTGCCCACAAGAGTTGAGCACAAGTAAGAGTGCCACGACGAAGGGCTCACCGAGGCACCGCAACATGATTGGTGCTACCCTTCTTATACTTTATGTTCAAATGAAATCGTTGGGTGTATATGTAGACCACTACGTCGATCATTCTCGCAACATCCCTTGTGTCCGTATGAACCGAAGGGGCCCATGGTCCGTGTGGATGATCGTTCTTCCCTAAAATGTAATGCTTCTCCATTGTCGACAAGCTTCGCACAATGGAGTACATTTCTTTGTCATATGTGGGGTACTTGCGAACCGTGTCGACAATGGTCTCACTGTGAAATGCCACCGGATGTCCCCGTTGAGTAAGAACTGCCCCAATAGCATAGTCGCAGGCATCCGTCTCGATCTCAAATGGTTGTTGCAAGTCCGGTAAAGTGAGCATCGGGGCGTGCCGCAGGCGGTTTTTCGCCCGTGAACGCCTCCGTTGAGGTTCCGACCTGCAAATTTTGCTCTCGCTCCTCCCTTGGTGACTTGACTCAAGGGCCAAGTGATATGAGAGAATCCCCAACACGAACCTCCGATAGAAATTAGCAAGACCCGTAAAGTTGCGAAGCCTCGTTATAGTGGTTGGGCCGGCTAATCCCGAATGACTTGGATCTTGGTTGGATCCACATGCACCCCCTTTCATCAATAATGTATCCCGCATATTGAACCCGGGTCATGCCAAAAGTGCACTTCTCCAAATCGGCACACAACTTGTGTTGCCGCGTTGTTTGGAGGACTTTGCTTGCCGTGGTGAAGGTGCTCTTCCCCAAGTCTCGGCTAAAGATCGAATATCATCCAAGTACACCACTACAAATGAGTTGGTGAATGGCCGCAAGATGTCATCCATCATCCTCATGAAGGTGGCGGGAGCATTTCGTCAACCCGAAAGGCATGACCACCATATTCGAAAAGGCCTTCCCGCTTTGAAGGCGCTCTTCCACACATCGGAGGGTTCAATTGGTACCCGGTGATACCCGCACTTCGTGTCGATCTTGTCGAAATATTTTGCACCTTTTTGAGTTGGTCCGTAAGGTCATCAATCCGTGGGATTAGTACCTATTCGTGACAGTTGATCTTGTTCAGCCCGATAGTCAATACAAAGTCTCCACATCCCATCCTTCTTCCGTACCAACACGACTCCGTTCCCCATGGCGATGAACTTGGTCCGATGTGACCTTCGCAACAAAATGCCTCCGAATCCGTCTCTGATTTCATCATTCTCCGGTATCGCAGCGCCGATAGATCGGTCCATTAGGTAGCGTGCCAAGATCGGGGGTCGATCAACGGTGGGCTGACCACAGCGCAGGAACCCCCGTGGGTGAGGTGAATATGTCCCCGTACTCCTCCACAACCTTATCCATTTGTTGTTGTTGTGCAAGAGGAGCCCCGTCTCGGAGGTCGGGCCGCGCTCTTCTTCTTGCCCCGGGGGGCGGATCATCAGTGAAAACGAATTTCCGGTTTAAAATGAGCTACTACATCGTTTGGCAAAAAGAACTAAAGAGATAGCTTTCAGGAGGTGGTACCTCTGTATCCCGTACAACTTATTTCCCAAAGTAACAATAACAAAGACGAGGCCGAGACTCATACACAAAGAGACGCTTCCACAAGTATGGTTGTCCCAATAATACATCAAAAACACTAATAGGAGCAACGTCACATAATACCTCATCCGTGAAGGGCTTGGATGCTATAGGGAAGGCGACACCGGCCGGCCGACGCGGAGATCTCGTCCTTGGTGAAGCCACCCGATGGTGTATGGATGTGGGTGAGCCGTGGTCACAAGCCCAACCGCTTCACGCGTCTCGCCGAAAATGAGGTTCTTTGGCTCCCATTGTCGACAATGAACCGTACTCTAGAGCCCTTACCCACATCTCGGGGAGTGGAAGAGACGTTCCTCCTCCTCTCGGATCTTCCGGCTTCCTCCTTTTGGATCTTTGTAGTGGCAACAAGTGGCGTTGGGCTCCGCATCAATAACTGTTTCCTTTTCATTCGCCTTTTCAGCCTCGATCTCGAGTCGAGCATGCATCCGACTCTGGCCCTATCTCGGCCACTAGCGGCTGCTTGGCCCGACACTCACTTGTGTTGTGAGTGGAGCCTTGCGGAACTCACACCACTTTCTCGTGTCCTTCTTTGGTTTTGCGGTGGCCGTTCTTTTCGTGGCTTCGATGAGTTGTCTTTAGCCGCTCATGCCTTGGCTCCTGGCCTCTTGTCTCCGCGTTTGAAGCACCTTCTCGTTTTGATTCGCATCCAAAGTCTCGCTTCTTCTCGCTTGGAATTTCGCTTTCAATCTTGGCAAAGATACCCAAGATGTCGTACCAAGCGAGGAGATGTCAAGGAACTCCATTTCCTCCTTAATGTATTTCCAGGCAGACAACTCGCGATACTTTAGTACCCGTATGTTTCTCTCGAATCTTCGATACTCCAACTTCGTGCGCCAGGTGGTGAACAGACCCGGCCACCATGCACATCTTGATCCTCAAGGTCGGGCAGCATGGTCCATTGTATGTACTTGTCCTCGTTAGCTCCCCACTAGGATAGTACCGTTCGACTCGCCGTCTCGAAAAGAATTCCAAGTTGGTACTACCGAGAACAAGAGGTTCTATCTCGTCCGTTTCCGCGTAGGTTTCCCACCGCCCCAATATGCGGTAGCTTTGAGGAGTGCAAAAATAATCTTTCCCGTCCGAAAGTCATGAACCGAGAAATATCCTTCTAACAAACATTCAACCATCTATCTACGACATTTGCGTCTATTTGAACCTCAAATATGGGAATGTCAAAATTTACTTGTACCTTAAAATAGCCTACCGCAGTGGCCGCTGATGCGCATGCGCCAATTCTGGGTGGGTAGCCGTTAAAGGACCCAGCAAAGTTATCCATCATCACGTTCCTTTGTCTTTCGAGGGCCTCCCTCGAGCAATATTTTGATAGATCTCCTCGCTTCCCCATCTTTCTTTTCATCCCCCATGGGCGTCCGTCGAGGTCATGGCCGGACGGTGTGTTGTCCACCGCATCGAGCCCTAGCTCCTTATACCCCGACCTCGTTGTACAGCATGATCACAGTGCGTACCGCTTCCGATACCACCGATCCGCATTTATGTGAATGCAAATGTACGAAACATATAAACATAAAGACAGTAGATGCAAGAAATAATGTATCATTTCATTAATATCAAAGAACCGAAATTTTCTTACAAAAACAATGGAAATAAAACTTAGCTAGGGCGCTCGGTAGCTATCTCTCGAGAAGAGATGTGGCGCCATGTGCCTCGAACCGTGTTACAATGAGGCTCGAGGGCCTATTTATCATTTAGAAACAATGGGAAATCCTAAATGTAACGAAAACCCCAACTCCTAGGAGATGAAGCGCTCAAAACTATGGGCCCCGGCTGGGTAAATTGGTGTTTCAACCTCAGGCGTAACTTTGGCATATGATCTCTCGTTTACGCGCATCATACCCTCGTTAGAAAGATCTATCCGAGGATCATACCTTGGGACGGCAACATCGGTCCATGGACCCATGTTGCCCTCCGTTTTCCCAAAAAAAACGTCGCTAGGGCCCCAAACGGCTCCGGCCAAGTTTAGGACCCGAAAACTCAAGTAAAAATAGTAAACTGTGCTTAAACTAAAAACTGAAGACAATGGTGGAGCCCCAAGTGGAATAGGCGGTGACCACCAATATCCACCTCGGATCAACAAGTGACCCACTTTTGCACAACAATTTGACTCCTAAAGTTCATGGAGGTGTACATAATCTACCCCCTTTAAATTTAAACATGTGACCTCTTAGGAGAAAGAACACATTCTTAACCATTAGGCCTAGTCAATGTGTACCTCTCATATCTCTAATTTTGTATGAATATAGATTTATAATAAAATGATGTTATATGATTTTTGTTGTAATTACCTATCAATTATATCCATAAACATAATAGTCGTGATAGAATAATAAATAGTATTGACCGTAATAAAAAGACTAAATATGCCACTAGAATTACCCTTAATGAAAAGCTAACAAAATTGTTGTTTTAACAACCCCATTAAATTTTTATCATTATTGTTATTATAATTAATATAACATGATAAGTGGAATCCATAACTTTGTACTTAAAAATATCACTATTTCACAAATGCCACAAAAGATAAATTAACATCTTCTATTTAATATCTATTACCATTATTTTTTAAAAAAAAATTATATATAATTAGTATTTACATCATATTAAATAAAATACATATCTATTTTTATATATAATAATTAATGTTTATAAAAAATATTTTTATAAACCATATAATATTTAACATATATGTATACATAAGAAGAATATCTATTTTTATAAAAAAATAATTGAGGTTTATAAATAATGTTTTTATAAAGTATATAATATTTAATGTTATTTTTTATAAATTTTTAAAATTAGATTATTTAATAATTAAATTAATTATAATTATAATTTAATATTTTGTATGATAAATATAAATTCCTAAATTAAAATAAGATTTATGTAAAAGTTATCAATCATGTCTTTTATTGACACTACATAATGTATCATGTGTTTTATTGTTTCAACACTAAATAATGTCTTAATATATTGCAATCGTATTAATTATTGTTTTAGTGTATACATTTTATGTTATAACTAATTTAGTATTAATTGGTGGGACACCCTCATTAAAAGACAAATAGTTACAATTGGTTAAAAGACTATTGGTTTAATTATTCTCTTTAGTTTTTATTTTCTTTTATTATTATTCTGGACAAGGAAAACTTAATGGAAATTTACTCATGACATGAAGTATTATCTGTTACTGAGTTAATAGATAAAACAAAAAATAAAGAAAGGAAAAAGGGGAAAACCTTTTTTTAGACTGTGGGTGAAGTTTTCTAGGAATAGGAAGTGGTTGGGAAAACAGTTGGAAAACAGTTACCTATCCTCTGGAATAAAAGGAATTCCAGAAGAAGGGTAGGGGTTCTGTGCATTTGCTAGCTAAGGGTGAAGTACTTCTAGAGCTGGTGAGAGACCAGTTGAAGTTACTTCTGCAACCCTATGAGCAAGATTTTTCTGTCTGTAGACTGGATTTAGCCATCCTGAAGTCACAGAAGAAAAGACTATCCACTGATTCCCGTGGCGCTGTCCAAGTCCTGGAGCTCGGGGAAAAGAGGCGGACGTCATTGCCCCTCTTAATGGTTGGAAGGACCACAGTCAAAATAAGGAGTTTCGTCTTTATTCAGATAAGTACTTAGAACCTGCCCGTAATTGCAAGTGATAGATTAACTGTTTGTTATTGCTGTGATTAAATGTGAGATACTTGGTCGATTATGAGATTCTACAGGGTAGAAGCTATTCATATAGATTGCGAGCCTCGTTGTGGACAGAGATGACCGTGTGTACCACATAGAATGGACAGTCATGAAATAAATCGAGAAATGTTATTTTATCTTTGTGATTTCTGGAAAATAATACTGTAAGAGTCTGAGTTAGATGTATATTTTATCTTGATGATTTCTGGAAAAGAATACTGTAAGAGTCTGAATTAATTGAATATTTTTCTGTTATCTTTCCCTTAACATGCAAGAACAGTAGTATTGGAGTCTTGCGACTGCCCTACCGTGTAAGGGGCCGAATATGCTTAGTAGTATGCATCGAAGAGAATCTTTCTGTGAATGGAGTCACTAGAAAAGAAAACTCTGTGGATTTTGTTTAACAAGAATATAGAAGGATTTTTAGTAGTAGAATTACCTTGAAGGAAAAATGAAAGAAATTCTAAACCCTAATGAAGTCACAGAGTTAATGGGTTTGTTCAACATAAAATAAAGAACTTAGAATTTATGAGAGGATCCTTCAATCCTTAGAGCGGCGGCTGAAGCCTCAAATATTAAATTGAACTCCGCCCCTCGACATTAAAGAAGAAATCGGTAATGCTAGACTTTCTTTTGATAACTGTGCAAACGGTGGAAAGACTTAACAGTCAGAAACCCTCTGACGAACTCCAGAGCAGAGAAGAACCCTTATGGAGTAATATTATTTAACAAGTAAAAACGAGAGAAAATATATATAACTGTTGCATGCATAAAGAACTTCGTTATAAGAGAAAAACTGTGTAGAACAGGTAAATAACAGAACCGGTAGATTCCGGAGAAATATAAACCGAGAATTCATACAAGAAGATAGTAACAGTGGTATCAATTGTATAAACAAGAATATCATTCCAAGAGTTACAGTCCATAATGACAAAAAACACTGAACTTAAAAGAGAAGGAATGTTTCTTTTACAGACTTGAGGAGATGCAAAACCCTGATAAACATTACTGCCTGATAGGCGATACCATTCACAAAGTCTAGGGTAAAGAACCCGAGCATAATAACTCTTTTGTGCAGAGTATTTAGTTTTTATTTAGCTAGATACAAAGAAAACGAGAAAGCCTTGTAGCTACTTCGTTATGCAGTAACGGCAGCCAGGTCATGAATTGGAGGGAAAAGAAAACCTAGCCTAGGGTAAACTAAACAAGTTAATCTTTCTCTGACAACAGGCTGGAGGATTAAACCAGAGCCAAAAACCGTACAGATTCCAAGGTACCTGCAAGAATCGCTGGAGCGGTGTTAACGCCGGAACAAGCTCGAAGCCATTTAGGAAGTAGAGCTTAGGTTTCGAACCCACCTGGATTTACATTAACACAAAGAAAAACAAACTTTGTTATGAATCAATGAACAGAAATTCTAATAGCCGAATTTAGCAAGCGTGCCATAAACGGATAAATAAGTGTCTTGTGAATTTACCTGTGAGGTGAAGACTGGAAATCCCTTGCATGGGGGCAGTTCCTGCGCCAGAGGAAAAGAAAAACATATGAAAGCAATTTAGGCCTTCTTCACCCAGCATTTAGGCGGAGGTTACAATTTATAACAGCGTATAACAACAATATGTTAATCTGGAGAAGAAGTCGGGTGATCTTACCGGCGGAATGGGGCAGCGAAGCAAATCAAACCAGAGCTGGGTTCTGTTGGAGGCGGAATCCATGACCACTGGGACTTCAACCTGGATGGTAAAAGAAAAGCTCGAAGTCATAGCGCTGAAACACAAAAATTAATCAAAAAACCCTGTAACTACTTCAGAACCTTAACCTACGCTTTGAATCAGTAATTTTCCTGTGCTTAACAAAAGGTTACCTCGCCCAGAATCCTCCGGAGGCATTCCTGCAAGCCAGACGAAACCCTGACGCAGAACAAATGGAAGGAATGGCGCAAATGCCAACTACAGGTTTGTGAATACCGCGGGAAGACCAAATGCGTTTTCCGAGATTCGCTGTGGAGTAATCAATACACCTGTCAAACGTTTAATAATGTAGTACTGGCATCGCAGAGATTTTCGAGCCACCTAACTTGGCAGCAGGATGCGATGCCAAGTGGCTTAGTCATGTGCCAACAGTCCGGGTAGTAAAGTCTGGAGTGTTGTGGAAATCTACAATTATCCACGGAAACACCATAGTTGATATAACTTCGCTTTCAAGAGTGTACCCTCAGTATTTCCAATTATAACGAGCATTTTTTGTGACATCCAATACCATTGTTTTATTTAATCCAAAACAAAGATGTGACAGATGTATGGATAGGCATTATGGTTGATGAAAAACTTTGACTCTATTTTTCCATAGTTTAATTGCAACTGAGTAATTACTATATGGTGTATGTTGCGTGGAAATTAAATTTTTTTTTTATATATGTGAAAACTGGGTTATGTTTGTGACAAGTGGTATCAGAGCCAAGTTGCTACACTGGGATCTTAAGGGGTCTACTAACAGAATGCTTGTGATTAGTGCACCAAGGGGAGCAAGCGAAATGGCAACACAATCACAACCTGAGGGGACTCAAATCCCCACAATTTTAAACCCAGAAATGTGGGTTCAGTTGACTGTAGAGCAGCACCAAAAGACTAGTCGACTGCTTGAAGAACAACAGCAGCAAACTACATTCTTGCTAAACACGGTACAGCAACTTCAGGAAGAAATGATAAGGGTTCGAAGGGACAATGAGAGGTTGCTTCAGGATCAAGAGAAGATCCTGAAGAGTTTGTCAGATAGGCAGAATCAGGGGATGAAGCACCCTAGTGCTGAAAAAGAAGTAACAACAAAGCCAGAGGACCAGCAGACTCAGAATAATGCTGAGGACAGAACTGAAAAGAGCTTCTCACAGAGGAGTAAAAATAGAAACTATAATGAGGCAGAGTCGGGCAATTTGTCCGGTCAGCAAGACTCTAAAAGACAAAAAGTGGAACTGCAGGGAGAATTTCGTAAGATTAAGCCACCGACATATGATGGTGAGGCAGAAGAGACGGCTGAAGCCTGGCTGATAAACATAAACAAATATTTCCAGGTCTATGAATACAGCAGCAATTTGAAGGCCATACTGGCCATATATCAATTACGGGAAAAAGCCACCCTGTGGTGGGAAGAAGTGAAGAATGTGCGCATCATTGATGAACGCGACATAACCTGGGAATTGTTCCAACAGTATTTTAAAGATAAATACCTGACAGAAAGATTTTATGACGACAAGGCAAAGTAATTCCATGACCTTTGGCTGGGACAAATGACAATAGATGAATATGTGTCAAAGTTCACTTCGCTACTGCGTTATGTACCTTATCTTCGAGAAGAGAAGGCCAAGGTACAGAGATTTTTAAGCAATCTACCTGCTCACATGAGAGAGCGGATAGAATTCGTTAACCCCCAAACTATGGATGAGGCTATACGAAAAGCACGGTTGTGTTATCAACAAAATAAGATCAAGAGTGAAGTGGGGAAAGGTTGGCAGCCGAAGAAAGGATAGAAAAGTAACTCTACTTTTAAGAGCAGTAAAAACAGCAGCTTCAGGAATGCAGCACGAAACACAATCAGCAAGCAGTTTGGGAAAAACCACCAAAGGATCAAATGGCCAGCTGAGGAGAAGCCCACAGAAGCATCAAGTAAACCTGAACTGGGACCGAACTCTAAACCTCCCTTACAGTGTTGGGGCTGTGGGGAGGCTCACTATTATAAGAACTGTCCCATACGGAACAAAAGTGAAACTGTAGGAAATCTGCAGGAGGCATCTACAGTAGGAGACGTGGCGCGTAGCGTACATCGCATCAATGCAGCGCTAGAAGATCGGCAGGCTGATTTTCAGCCTACGATGATTGAACTAGAAGGTACATTACTATCTAAACCTATTTCAATTATGGTTGATCCTTGAGCAAGTCTGAGTTACATCAGTCCTAAGTTAGTAGAGTTATGTAAATTAAAAGAACATAAATTTAGGAACTCATGGCTGGTACAGTTAGCCACTGGGGCGAAAC
This sequence comes from Pinus albicaulis, assembly GCA_034641835.2. NCBI lineage: Eukaryota > Viridiplantae > Streptophyta > Pinopsida > Pinales > Pinaceae > Pinus > Pinus albicaulis. The sequence goes on along the minus strand of CM076573.1, from coordinate 371,690,143 downwards.
GTAAGGTAACAGCGAAAGTTCCTAACTGTGTGCTAGAAGTGGCAGAACAGCAGATAGAGGTAGATCTGAATATCTTACCGTTAGGATCGTACGATGTGTTATTGGGTATGGATTGGCTGGAAAAACATTGGACAGTGGTAGACTGTAAGGAAAAGACCATCTCATTCAGGAAACAAGATGGTACGCAGAAAGTGGTACAAGGGGTTAAAAAGCCGGTACAAATACGACCAATAACAGCATCTCATCTGGGTAAATGTATTAGAAAAGGGTGCCAGTTGTATGCTATTCAAGTAGGATACGCAGACTCTAAGGAAAAGGCCCCAATGTTGGAAAATATTCCTGTGGTGCAGGAATTTTTAGACGTATTTCCAGAGGAAATTCCTGGACTACCACCCAAAAGGGATATTGATTTCACTATTGAGCTGCTGCCGGGTACCTCACCAGTATCAAGAGCCCCGTATAGGATGAGTGTGCCAGAGTTAACAGAATTAAAAATACAGCTACAAGAGTTGCTAGACAAGGGTTATATGCGTCCAAGTGTGTCACCATGGGGCGCACCGGTCCTTTTCGTTAAAAAGAAAGATGGGACATTGCGCATGTGTATGGATTACAGGCAGCTTAATAAGCTGACTGTTAAGAACAAGTACCCCTTACCAAGAATTGACGATTTGTTTGACCAGGTAAGAGGGGCTAAGGTATTTTCCAAGATTGATTTAAGATCCGGATATCATCAAGTTCGGATTAAAGATGAGGATATCTGCAAAACAGCCTTCCGCACCCGATATGGTCATTATGAATTTGTTGTGCTGCCCTTTGGATTAACAAATGCACCAACAACTTTTATGAGACTAATGAATGGCATGTTTCATCGTTTTCTAGATAATTTTGTGCTCATCTTTATTGACGATATTCTGGTGTACTCTAAAAATGAAGCAGAGCATAAGGAGCATTTGCGACTAGTGTTGGAAACGCTAAGGAAGCATCAGCTCTATGCTAAATTCAGCAAGTGTGATTTCTTTAAAACAAAAATCCAGTACCTGGGACACGTCATAACAGCTGAAGGGATAGTTGTTGATCCCGAAAAGATCAAAGCCATCATGGAGTGGCAAGTGCCTCGGAATGTAGCGGACATTAGATCCTTCATGGGCTTAGCCGGGTATTATAGAAGATTCATAGCAGGGTTCTCCAAAATTGCCTTTCCCATCACCTCGTTGCAGAGGAAGGGCAAGCTTTTTAGATGGACAAAAGAATGCCAAGACAGCTTTGAAAAACTAAAGCAACTTCTAACTACAGCTCCAGTACTGAAGGTAACTGACCCGGAAAAAGACTACGAAGTCTGTACGGATGCTAGTAAAGAAGGAGTTGGAGCAGTATTAACTCAAGAGGGAAAAGTAATAGCTTACGAGTCAAGGAAACTTAAGGACTATGAGCAGAAATATTCTGCTTATGATTTGGAACTTACGGCGGTAGTACACGGCCTCCGAGTATGGAGGCATTATCTACTGGGTAAAAGATTTGTGCTGAAAACGGATCATAGCAGCCTGACCAGCTATTTCAAACAAGCAGATTTAAACTCAAGACAGGCGAGGTGGAACGCATTTCTGAGCGAGTTCGACATGGACATTCAGCACGTTAAAGGAAAAGAAAATAGAGTTGCTGACGTTTTAAGTCAAAAATTGCATAGTCTGTTTGCTCTATATTTTAACCAATTGGAAAGCCAACTATTGAAGCAATTGAAGGAAGAAGCTCAGAGAGACCCAGAATATAAGTTTCTGTGGCAGCAGATGCAGAATGACAAGCAGCATGATAAAGCAACAGAGTTTGGAGAGAGTGAAGAACAGGCATTGACCTTTCGCGGGAATATTTATGTGCCTAACCGCACTAATCTTAAAGAATTAATCCTAAATGAATTCCACCGCAGCAATTACGCTGGTCATCCTGGATATCAGAAGATGCTTACAGCAGTAAGGAAAGTTTATTTTTGGCCAGGAATGCGTAAAGACATTGCCGAATACATAAGTAAGTGTTTAGAGTGTCAGCAGGTTAAAGCTGAGCATCAGCATCCTGCTGGGTTATTGCAACCTATACCCATTCCTGAATGGAAGTGGGAAGTTATCTCACTGGATTTCATCACAGGGTTACCGCGAACAAGGAAGTAGAATGATTCTATTATGGTATTGGTGGACAGATTAAGTAAATCTGCCCATTTTATACCTGTGCAATCTACCTATAAAACAGTACAAATTGCGGATATATTTATGAAGGAGATTTTTAGGTTGCATGGCTTACCCAAAACCGTGATTTCAGATCGGGACGTTAAGTTTACGTCTGCTTTTTGGAAAACTTTATTTTATGGACTAGGAACCCAGATACACTTTAGTACTGCTTACCATCCTCAAACAGATGGGCAGACAGAGCGCGTAAATCAGGTTTTAGAAGACATGCTGCGAATGTATGTGATGCAACAACCCACCAAGTGGGAAGATTACTTGCACCTGGTAGAATTTGCATACAATAATGGGTATCAGAAGTCTCTGAAAATGAGCCCCTTTGAGGCATTATATGGTAAGCAATGCCGCACGCCTATAAACTGGAGCAGCCCCGAAACAAAACTGTTGTTGGGACCTGAAATGCTGGCTGAAATGGAGGCAGAGGTAAAACAAATAAGGCAGAATTTGAAAGTCGCGCAAGATAGGCAAAAAGTTTATGCAGATCGGAAAAGATCTTACTGAGAATTTGGGGTAGGAGACCACGTATATTTACGAATTAAGCCTAAAAGAAGCACTATGAGGTGGACCTCTTGTGCTAAGTTGTCTCCTCGGTACTGTGGCCCTTTCCAAATATTGGAAAGAATCGGACCAGTAGCCTATAGGTTGGCATTGCCTAGTCACATTCGGGTACATAACGTGTTTCATGTATCCTTATTGAAGCGATACATACATGATGAGAAACATGTAATTCATTGGCAGAATATTCAGGTAGGAAGAAGGATAAAATAATCCTAGTTTGTAGATTGAATATCTTTAAATATACTGATTTGGAATTATTCTGTGCCTTTCAGGTAGAACCGGACGGAGAGTTCCTGGTAGAGCCTCTACGCATACTTGATCGGAGGGAAATTTAACTCCGCAAAAGAGTAGTCATTCAGGTGAAAGTGCAGTGGAAGCACTTTGGACCAGACGAAGCTACCTGGGAGGAAGAAAAATTTATGCAGGAAGTATACCCCGAACTCTTTCCAGAGAGGGGTTGAAACACCGAGGACGGTGTTACTTCCAGGGGGGGAAGCTGTGACACCCTCATTAAAAGACAAATAGTTACAATTGGTTAAAAGACTATTGGTTTAATTATTCTCTTTAGTTTTTATTTTCTTTTATTATTATTCTGGACAAGGAAAACTTAATGGAAATTTACTCATGACATAAAGTATTATCTGTTACTGAGTTAATAGATAAAACAGAAAATAAAGAAAGGAAAAAGGGGAAAACCTTTTTTTAGACTGTGGGTGAAGTTTTCTAGGAATAGGAAGTGGTTGGGAAAACAGTTGGAAAACAGTTACCTATCCTCTGGAATAAAAGGAATTCCAGAAGAAGGGTAGGGGTTCTGTGCATTTGCTAGCTAAGGGTGAAGTACTTCTAGAGCTGGTGAGAGACCAGTTGAAGTTACTTCTGCAACCCTATGGGCAAGATTTTTCTGTCTGTAGACTGGATTTAGCCATCCTGAAGTCATAGAAGAAAAGACTATCCACTGATTCCCGTGGCGCTGTCCAAGTCCTGGAGCTCGGGGAAAAGAGGCGGACGTCATTGCCCCTCTTAATGGTTGGGAGGACCACAGTCAAAATAAGGAGTTTCGTCTTTATTCAGATAAGTACTTAGAACCTGCCAGTAATTGCAAGTGATAGATTAACTGTTTGTTATTGCTGTGATTAAATGTGAGATACTTGGTCGATTATGAGATTCTACAGGATAGAAGCTATTCATATAGATTGCGAGCCTCGTTGTGGACAGAGATGACCGTGTGTACCACATAGAATGGACAGTCATGAAATAAATCGAGAAATGTTATTTTATCTTTGTGATTTCTGGAAAAGAATACTGTAAGAGTCTGAGTTAGATGTATATTTTATCTTGATGATTTCTGGAAAAGAAAACTGTAAGAGTCTGAATTAATTGAATATTTTTCTGTTATCTTTCCCTTAACATGCAAGAACAGTAGTATTGGAGTCTTGCGACTGCCCTACCGTGTAAGGGTTGAATATGTTTAGTAGTATGCCTTGAAAGGAGAATCTTTCTGTGAATGGAGTCACTAGAGAAGAAAACTCTGTGGATTTTGTTTAACAAGAATATAGAAGGATTTTTAGTAGTAGAATTACCTTGAAGGAAAAATGAAAGAAATTCTAAACCCTAATGAAGTCACAGAGTTAATGGGTCTGTTCGACATAAAAGAAAGAACTTAGAATTTATGAGAGGATCCTTCAATCCTTAGAGCGGCGGCCGAAGCCTCAAATATTAAATTGAACTCCGCCCCTCGACATTAAAGAAGAAATCGGTAATGCTAGACTTTCTTTTGATAACTGTGCAAACGGTGGAAAGACTTAACAGTCAGAAACCCTCTGACGAACTCCAGAGCAGAGAAGAACCCTTATGGAGTAATATTCTTTAACAGGTAAAAACGAGAGAAAATATATATAATTGTTGCATGCATAAAGAACTTCGCTATAAGAGAAAAACTGTGTAGAACAGGTAAATAACAGAACCGGTAGATTCCGGAGAAATATAAACCGAGAATTCATACAAGAAGATAGTAACAGTGGTATCAATTGTATAAACAAGAATATCATTCCAAGAGTTACAGTCCATAATGACAAAAAACACTGAACTTAAAAGAGAAGGAATGTTTCTTTTACAGACTTGAGGAGATGCAAAACCCTGATAAACATTACTGCCTGATAGGCGATACCATTCACAAAGTCTAGGGTAAAGAACCCGAGCATAATAACTCTTCTGTGCAGAGTATTTAGTTTGTATTTAGCTAGATACAAAGAAAACGAGAAAGCCTTGTAGCTACTTCGTTATGCAGTAACGGCAGCCAGGTCATGAATTGGAGGGAAAAGAAAACCTAGCCTAGGGTAAACTAAACAAGTTAATCTTGCTCCGACAACAGGCTGGAGGATTAAACCAGAGCCAAAAACCGTACAGATTCCAGGGTACCTGCAAGAATCGCTGGAGCAGTGTTAACGCCGGAACAAGCTCGAAGCCATTTAGGAAGTAGAGCTTAGGTTTCGAACCCACCTGGATTTACATTAACACAAAGAAAAACAAACTTTGTTATGAATCAATGAACAGAAATTCTAATAGCCGAATTCAGCAAGCGTGCCATAAACGGATAAATAAGTGTCTTGTGAATTTACCTGTGATGTGAAGACTGGAAATCCCTTGCGTGGGGGCAGTTCCTGCGCCAGAGGAAAAGAAAAACATATGAAAGCGATTTAGGCCTTCTTCACCCAGCATTTAGGCGTAGGTTACAATTTATAACAGCGTATAACAACAATATGTTAATCTGGAGAAGAAGTCGGGTGATCTTACCGGCGGAATGGGGCAGCGAAGCAAATCAAACCAGAGCTGGGTTCTGTTGGAGGCGGAATCCATGACCACTGGGACTTCAACCTGGATGGTAAAAGAAAAGCTCGAAGTCATAGCGCTGAAACGCAAAAATTAATCAAAAAACCCTGTAACTACTTCAGAACCTTAACCTACGCTTTGAATCTGTAATTTTCCTGTGCTTAACAAAAGGTTACCTCGCCCAGAATCCTCTGGAGGCATTCCTGCAGGCCAGACGAAACCCTGACGCAGAATGAATGGAAGGAATGGCGCAAATGCCGTCTACAGGTTTGTGAATACCGCGGGAAGACCAAATGCGTTTTCCGAGATTCGCTGTGGAGTAATCAATACACCTGTCAAACGTTTAATAATGTAGTACTGGCATCGCAGAGATTTTCGAGCCACCTAACTTGGCAGCAGGATGCGATGCCAAGTGGCTTAGTCATGTGCCAACAGTCCGGGTAGTAAAGTCTGGAGTGTTGTGGAAATCTACAATTATCCACGGAAACACCATAGTTGATATAACTTCGCTTTCAAGAGTGTACCCTCAGTATTTCCAATTATAACGAGCATGTTTTGTGACAGCCAATACCATTGTTTTATTTAATCCAAAACAAAGATGTGACAGATGTATGGATAGGCATTATGGTTGATGAAAAACTTTGACTCTATTTTTCCATAGTTTAATTGCAACTGAGTAATTACTATATGGTGTATGTTACGTGGAAATTAAATTTTTTTTTTTAATATGTGAAAACTGAGTTATGTTTGTGACATAATTATAATGGCTAATTAATTAAAATATTGTTTTAGTATTAATTATTGTTTTTTACATATGATAGTAAATTAATTAAAGTACTTCAACTAATGTTTATATGATAAATTGCAATCTGTTTTTGACTTTGTATTTGTTTGTAATTTTATTTCATAGGATAATAAGATTACGCTTTTTGAATATATATATATATATATATATATATATATATATATATAAAATTACAAACCGAGTATTGGCCAATGGACATAACGTATGGAACAAGTAATAACAAAATATTATATGGGCTTACTGCCAGCCAAAAGGTCTATGCACAACTTCGATTGTGAGAGTTGGCAGTGGGCGAGAATGATAAGAGCCAAAGAAAGTGAAATGGCCATTATATCACTTCTTTTATTATTGATATTTTAAAAAGGGAAAAGTGTGATATTCATTTGTGCTTCGTATAACACACGTAAAACTCTTTGGTAAGTGAGAAACTGGTTCGGAATGTTTCCCCAACCGAAAGTGTTTCCAAATATGCTTTTGGAATGCTAATTTTGTGATATTATAAAAAGGTGTAGCTTACACACATGATGTGGGCTTTTTTTCTGAATGAATGTTATGGTCTTTGCAATACATTAGGCTAGTTAAATATTATTGAAAAGTTAATTAAGTAATAAAATATTATTAGGAGTTGTAGGGAGTAGTGTAATGGGTGATCGAAGTGATGTGAAATCATATAACCAAGAGATCAAAGGTTTAGTCCTCAAGTTGTGACTTGGTTTACGGAGAGGAAGACGAATCATAGGCCCCAAAAGTTATAGTGGTAGTGGCTAGAATCGATCCTGTGTCATGTGAGTATGAGATTAATTCAATTACCAATTCCTATAAATTCCAACAAAAAAAATGTTAAGAAATTTAAAAAACACAATTAATCATATACTTATTATTGAATGAACTTAATTGTATTATTAAATTTAATTGTAAAACTAACCTATCACATCTTAAAATAAAAATACCAATCTATTTAAAAATATATATATATATATATATATATATATATATATATATATATATATATATATATATATATATATATATATATAAAATTTAACCCTAATAAATATATAAGTAAAATTCCTATAAATAAATAACAAAATTTATTCTCATATAAAAACGTTTAAATCCAAAAATTTGACATTTTGATGGAGAAGATGGCTACAGACAGCAGCGCTAGGTTTTGCAGGTCCAGGCTCTCTATTTGCGCAGCGACAGGCCCTCATGACTGCGATCCTGATTGGAAGAGGGAAACAGCCATCGAGGAGCTCGGTCACAAGTGTCGTAGGCGCACACACCCTGTACCAGTGCCAGAATCTAGTGTGGAGTGGAACAGGGGGGTTTTGGTGTTCACGGGTGCAGGCCCCAAGCCCCTTCTCGCCCTCTTCGACCATGAGCCTTGGAACCCTTTGTCAGGCCCATACTGTCGCGTGGATTTAATGCAGATTGGTGGTACATGTATATGGGCATCCACTCAAGGAGGGGAAGGGATGGAACAAACACAGGGCTTTCAAAGAATGAAGTCAAGGCCAGGGCATGCATCGGAGGCAGCAGGGTGTGGACAGAATCACTTCTCCTCGCGGGGTTCTCTGCGGGCACTAGGGTACATAGGTTTTAGTCCTCTCAACACACAGTATCTTAAGCCGGTTCGAGGTGCCCTGCCTCACGAAACCGTTGATCTCTATGGGTCATCGAATCAAGGCACCCACCGAACTCTATTAATGCATCCAGGCAAGAATCCCATAGGAGCAAACAAAAGGACCCCAAATAATGAGCAACATGTGAGATCTGTTCGTTTTCAAATTTTCATAAAACCTCTTATTGGGAACAGTTTTTTATATGGGTACAAGGTATAGACAGGGTAACAAACCTGAAGCAAAATATCAGGAAATCTTCAGGATACCCTTGTCACATGCAATCATTAATTTATGGTGGGAAATCTTTACAAGACTCCTGCCTAATCAAGGATTACCCTATATGCTCTGGATCTACCATATATTTCAATATGAGACTGAGAGGAGGCACAACATAACATAACAGAGCTCATGGACCCCCAAGGGGAGCCAGCACCTCCAAATATGATGACCCAAAAGGTCCCTCTTACACGAACATTTTACAGGGGAAAAACAAAGCAACAACACCATCCGAACCAGCTGAGAATACTCTGAAACCATACATTGTGGATCAACTGAACTGTGTGCCAGAACCAAACATAGACACACCAGAGATCGATGAACATCACTCCACTTTTGAATCTCAAGTAATAATATGCAGATTTAACTGCTTCTGGCCCAAACCAATGGAACTTTTCCATTGGATATTTACCAACTGGACCATGGATTGTGAAATCCATCTCAATTACAAGTGTTTTTTATAGTCAAGTTCCCTTCCTCGGAAGCCAGAGACATCATCCTCAGGGCAGGACCGTGGTTCTGGGGTTCTACCGGACTGTTCATCACACCGTGGTTCCCAGATTTTGACGCAAACACGATGGAAGTAACCAGAATGTCGGTCTGGGTCTAGTTGTATAATCTCCCGCTTCATTTTTGGAATGAATGTGTTTTAGAAGGCATTGGGAACATCATCGGGAGATACATCAAAACAGACACCCAATGATTGGAGGAGAGAATCTTCACCTTCGTACGAATCTGCGTGGAAGTGGATCTCAGCAAGGGGCTACCAGAAAGCATTCAACCGATTCATAACCAACAAAAATGGACGCAACACCTTGATTATGAAAACACTGCATTTAGATGCAGAATATGCAGGAAAACCGGTCACTTACAAAACACATGTCTGGATGCAAAAAGAGAAAACAAAAAATAGGGAAAGCAACCAAAGGATGGAAATTTCCCTCAGGTGGACCAGAGCAGGAGACAGAAGAAGAAGCAGATGTATCCATCCCAAATGAGAGTAAATAGACAGCAACAGATCCGGAGGTACAAGAACATGAAATACAAGATCCATTTGAACTTGACACGACAGTTTAGCTGGCACACACCACGGTGGATCCTACGCCAACTGAAGCTTGTTCAGTAGTAAACTCGGGTGCAAATAAAATATCACATATGTCTGAAAGCTCAGATTCCGACAAAGAAAATACCACAAGGAACAATGAACTAGCCTTGATTTCTTTTTCCCTGCATTTGGGGACTTGGCAGATTGTCCAAAAGAGAAAAGGCAAGCATGAAAAGCCCAATTCTATATATATATATATATATATATATATATAATAAAAAATCTGGTAGCCTTGCTAGGTTGTATGCTTGAGCACACGAGCCTTTTAGACGTCTTAAATGCAAAATGTAACTTTTCTTTATTTATTAATAAAAAATTGTAAATTTCTTCTTGAAAAAAACCATTTAAATCCATCACATTTCTTCTCACGTGTCTCATTCTTCATGTTGTTTTAACCAAAATCATATCAATATTAATGACTATTCTTCAAATTATTTTAACCAAATTATATCAATACTCATAATTTGCATATTTCATCTTTACACAATCAAAGTCATCTTTTAAAAAAATAAACTTCAGTAGCCAAACATTACTATTTTTTTAAATGGAAAATGGTGAGGGAAATATAATAAGTTAAACACGTGGTCCAGCCCCCACATGGATGTAATATTAGTTGGTCCCAAAGTTGTGCATTCATTCGCTAAGCAAACTTGAAAGACCTTGACCCCACCCACTCACGGGCCGAATCATGGGACTATCAAAACGCGAAGCTTTAAAAAGTATTACCCGTAAAATAAATAAAATCAAACACGGTCAATTAAAAAGGTGAAAAACCAGCTTCTCAATCTTATAAAAACAATTTACCATTATATGCTACTTCACATTAATTTGCAAATAAATATTAATAAACTTAAAACAAACTTCTTTGTTGATATGTATTAAAAATATATATATATATATATTCACTCTAAAAGATACGATATCATACTAAGGGAAAGAAAAATAAACAGAATGACATGAGACATTTTACTTCACATTGTTATTTTCAATATATGTTAAAGAAGCTTAGGTGTTTGAAAACTCAACTTTTATTTTTAATAACAAATACAACAATTTTACTTTAACAAATTATATATATATATATATATTAATGTGAATTGAAAATTATGGAAAATTGGTTTTTTAAGAGGATTTAAATAAGTACTAATATTTTTAACAAGGCTACAAGTAGCGACTACCTACCCCTTAATGTAAATGTAGAAATGTTACAATTTGAGTTTGAGTATGTTTATGAGTAATTGTTTTCAGTACCTTATTAATTCACTTAGTAAGAACATATGGATAACACTTTAGCTCAATCAGAAATTAACTAATTATAAATATATTATAGTTTAAAAATAAATTTGTATTTATGTTAATTATAAATTAATACTTAATAAATATATATAGTAGATATTTATTTTGTTCAATTTGCCACTTCTCTTTAAATTATTTGTGCTAATAGTCTGTTTATTTATTATTTTATACCATTAAATATTGAACTGCAATTGTAAAACACTCTTAATCTATATAATTTTTATTAATGTAAATTTAGTAAATTATGATAAATAAATATAATAATTTTTTTTTTAAATAAGTTTCCACTTAAATTATTATTATCAATAATTTTTTTATAATATTTAGGTATGATGAAGTTCTTATAAATTTAATTTGCATAATATTTATACATCTTCTATACTATAATTTTTTTTTAAATAAATATTTTATTTTATTTTTAGTTCTTGTTACTTAGTTTAATTCAATTACTAATTTATTTTGTATTGTTATTATGTAATTAGTATTGGTTAAACGTAATTAATATTTAACTTATTTATTTATTTCTGAAGTTTATATCGCAATTAAGTTAGGCTAATTTTTTCATTTTTTTAATGTGGTATATTTAATATATTTAAGTATAATATGAGGTGTGTAAAAGTGATTGAGATGGGAAGTTTATATATATATATATAAAGTAAAATGATGTAAAGAAAGTATTTGAATATATAATATTTTTTGAGTTTTTGAGTTTTATAGTAGTTGATGATAAGATGTATTATTAAGGTACTTTTTGAGTAAAGGTTATAGATTCAAATCTTCATTTACCTATGTTTATAGTAGGGCATTTGAGGATATCTAGTGGTTATAATGACCATATTTTGGAAAATTGTGAATGTGTAGTAGTCATAAGGGTTTCTATTGGAGTAGACTTTTTATCATTTAAATATGAGTTTGAATTAATTGTGGGTACTTAGTCGTTATAATTATATTAGTCAAAACAAACTTTTGTCACGAGAGTATCTCTAGTTATAATAATAATAATAAGTTTTTTAGTTACATTTTTAATAAGACATTAAATTGTAATTGAAGACAATATTTAGTTTCATGTTGAAATTGAGGTTAGACGTTATTATAAACCACATGACCTTTTTAGAAACTGCCTTAATGATATCTAAACAAATATTAACTTTCTTACAGATACTATTTATGCTAAAGCTACCTTTTGTTAGTGAAAAAATACATCAAATTGCTTTTGATCAATTAAAATTAGCTCATTTTTTTAAAAATGTAAATAATCAAGTTAATGTTATAAAACCTAAAGCTATATAAGAAAATGCAAAATTTCCTTTTTATAAACCATTAATATTATAAAACCTAAACTATATAAAAAATTCAAAATTTTCCCTAATATAAACCATTAATAAAGTAATAAATTACTTTATGTAACTTGATTTTTTAATAACAATATCCAATAAAACTTATTCACGTAACAATCACTCACCCATCACTCACCCAGTGATTTGACGATTTGTTTGCAATTAACAATAAGAAGTTAATAATATTAACTAAGAAAAATAAATTTAAAAAAAATAAAAATAAATAAATAATAAAAATTACTAAAATTAAACTATGGTAAAAGCATAAAACTTTTAAAACAAAATTGGTCCAATCAAGAACAAACTTAATGCAATCTACCTGCAGGTATAGGTATAATAATAAAAACAATTCAGGTTGAATTAGGAAAATAATTAATGAATGATATTTTATTTTTTGGGTTTATTTGTATAATTTGTATTTGAATTGATAACCTTCTTTTAAAAAACGACATTTACTTCATAGTTATATCTATTATCACCATCTGCCTATTTTCTATAGTTCTTTAAGGTGCTGCATCTAGTACTTCAGTGTTTATGCACTGACGCGAACAGCGCTGCAAGTGTACGATGGCGCCCAAGAAGAATCATTGCACAATAAGGTCCTTTTTATAATTTGTATTTGAATTGATAACCTTCTCTTAAAAAACGACATTTTCTTCATAGTTGTATCACCCTCTGCCTGTTTTCTATAGTTCTTTGAGGTGTTGTATCCAGTAAGTCAGTGTGTTTATGCACTGACGCGAACAACCCTGCAAGTGTAGGATGGCGGCCGTCCACAAGTATAACATTAGGCGAGCTTTATATCCCAGTTTATCAGTCCATAAATGCATTGAGAGACGAAATGGCCACAGTAGGATCATTTATTGCTTTAATATGATGGTGGTCATTTTCTCTCTCGGTGCATGGGCCGATAAACTGGGATATAAGGCTCGTCATAACGTTATGTACATGTCAGTGGTGGTAGAGGTACAGGATGGCTAAATAACATAAATAAATGACACAAATTTCAAAGCATTTTACAATAACATGTTGAAAGTATAGACCAATAAGAATTCAGAAAAATAAATTTAAATAATTCAAATAAATAAACAATAAAAAATTTCAATGTTTTACTTTAGAAAATTATCAAAAAATTTACAAACAGTCAAAATAATGTCAACATCAAAAAAAACTTGATGCGTCCGGCTGAGGCAGGTACAATAACAAATACAACGATTTTACTTTAACAAATTATCAAACTTTTTAATTTATGTGAATTGAAAAATATGGAATTTTTTTGTTTTTTTTTAAAAAGAATGCAAATAACTATAAAATGTTTAGAAAACGTTTCTTCCTAAAATTTGGTAGTTGGCAAAATATAAAATATATTAAATTTTTTATTTAAAAATCTAATGTATTTTCTTTTAATGCTCTATCTATGTGATATGATATTAAAATATATTAAATTTTAAAAATCTTAAGAAAAATCTTTTTTATTAATTTTAAAATATATGTAGTTTGATAATCTAAAAATAAATTAAAAAATCTAATGAATTTTCTTTTAATGTTATATGTAAGTGATATGTTACATAATCTATTAAAATTTTCATTTAAAATTTTTAAGAAATCTAATATATATTTTTTAATGTTATATTTAAGTAATATCATATAGGGGAAATCTATTTATTAATTTTTAAATATACATTTTCAAATTTTAAAAATAAATATATTTTAATAATTTGAATTTGTGAAATATTTAATTACATTAGAATGTTATTAAATTGATTTTTCTTTTAAGTTGCATAGGATTATATTTTCGTTATTATGTCCAAATATATCATCTCGATGAGGACCAATCGATAACTTCATATTAGGCAGTGCCTTAACACGTACTAGATCACCATCCATCCAAGACCATGTGGACCATTAAATTGATATTTTTAAAATAATTATTAATAAATATTTAATAGAAATAATTTTATTTTAATATATAATTTTTAAATTATAAATATTATTTTAAAATTAGGCTTAGTCTAACTTATAGTGAAATGGTCTTTTTAATGACCATTTTTCTGGTTATTTTTAATTAAAATCTGACAGAGATGTTTAAAAACTTAAGTTTAAATTTTTTAGAATTTTGGCTTCTGTGATCCATTGTGTATTATAGAATTCTTCTAGTAATAATCATATGTAAAAGAAATTTGTCGACGTGTTTCGAACCAACCAGTGTGGTTGAGTTTAAATTGTTTAATATGCATAATTCTAGTGCCCCAAGAGTTTTTTCAGGGTGTTGAATTTATTTATGCATTCAAAAATCTATTTTAAACAACAAAAAATCTTGAAATTGTATTGTCTGATTTTGGTGAATTCTTGTGAAAAAGGTCATTTTAAATTTATTAATAATTTATATTCTGAATTCAGACTAATTTTATCCACTATACCTTATAATATAGTAAAGTATTTATAAAAAAAAATGAAAATGTTTTAGAGATTTCATTCATTTATATCTGTAACAAGTATTTACAATATTCAATGATAAAACCATGATATAAAATAGGGTATTATGTTAAATACAAGAAGATAAATACATCGATGGGGTGGTGGTTCCAATGCACAATGATTTGATCAGATAAAGGTTAATTAACCACCTTGATTACTAGCCCTATGTTGTTAAGGCGCTGAACATCTGACCGACATCAAAGGGTCCTTTCAGATTTAGGGTTATTTCTGTCAACCACACAAGGTTTATTGAGAGTCTTCAGTTTTGGAGATTGTTTATTGTTCATCTAGAAATGGGAGTGTCTGGGGTTGGGGAGGTCATTGTTGATTTGTGTTGGTTCTCTTTGGGAGCCTGTGAGTCTCTTGGTTCATGTCAACGGAGCTTCCATGCAGTGGGTGGTGTGTGTGTCAATTGGTTTGTGGTCAAACACTCTCCATGTCTAGGATTATGGGACTGCAGAGAGAGAAGAAACTATAGGTTGGAGGAGTTGCGTGTTTTGGTCCTCAGGTGCCTCTTTTCCTCACTGTGGAGAGAGGTGGTCGCCCAACTATCTAGTAAGGTGTTTATGCAGTGTTTATACTTCAAATTCATTGGTTTCTCTAGGTTTCTTGGGTATCAACAGACTAGCTGGTGGGGTGGTGGTAGTGGTAGTTGCACCGCATTCCCAGCAGGTTGCCTCCTTTTGTTCTAGAGGATTAGCATTGATCATGGAGACCTACAACCTGTGTTGTTAAGCTCCCATTCAATTCTTATTGCTTGTTTCGAGGAATTTGGGGGCCGTGTTATGGGGTGTCTAGTGTAGGGTCATTGTGTCGGGAATTGTCGTCCTAGGGGTGGGAGTGAGTCGGTTGACGATGTCTGGCTGGAGGTCATGCTTTTCCAGGTACGTGGTAAGGGTTTGGGTTCATGTGTGGGATTTGGTTGGTCTATGCAGTGTTGTTGTTGTGTTGGTATTGGCTCTATTCTCGTCTCCAGGGGTCAGAAGGTGTCCAGCAAGAAGGATTTTTGTGTTCAGGTAAGTGTCGGGTTGTGCTGGAGGTGGTGTCTCATGGTTTCCTCCATGGTCTACGGTGTTGGTCTCCATGCTCCGCTAGCGGGGTTGTGTGCGTCAGGGAGGCCTTTCCTTAGGAGGGTGTACTAGTGCAGGTGGTGGTGGCCAGGATGGCATTGGAGCTGGCAGGTTCAACGCGAGTGAGTTGGCCCATGAAAATCTCCCAGATCCAGACCAAGAGAGAGAGAATGTCCCTCTTTCGTGTCCGTTGTGGGGCAGCTTCAAGAGATTTTGTCTCAGCTAGCAAAGCTCGTTCATCTTCGATAGGAGGACGACTTGGAAGTCATTAGTTCCTTCAATGACGTTATCCAACAACAATGGGATATTTTGTACAGGATGTTGTGAGTGAGGAGAAATCAAAGGCAGGTATCTAAAAGGTTGAAGGTAATCGAAAGTAGGATGGAGCATTTGGAATTCCATTTCCATGGTGGTTAGCACCCACCAGGTCATCGACCATCCCATCCAAAGCAGTGTTAAGACCAGGTCCCTTAGTCTTAGTTCTCATGTTTGGTTTCGTATACATTTTGTATGTTTTTTGGCGACTTTTTGATCTCTGGGTATATCAACGCCCATCTTTGTGGTGTATTTTTGTTAATTTTTTAATCCTCCCACGAAAAAACAAAAATTGTTTGGAATGAGGTTGGGAGTCGACTCATGATCAAAATCTTCCTTTGTAAATCTTTTCCGAATTAATAGAACATGTTGACTGATAAAAAAAAAAACAAGAAGATAAATAATACATTCAATATTGACATCAAATATATAATTATTTCCAGTTATGTTGTCATTATCATGATTTGACATATTAGCAATTGGTCCTTGCCTTCATTTAGAAAAACTTATCTTTGTGACTCTCAAATTCTAGAGCACTAAAAAATGTCTTTGCCTTTAGAACCCTACAAATGAATATTTTTCATGACCTCATTATGTATCACAACAAAAAAATAAAGAAAAAGAGAGTTGATCTCAAAATTTCAATTAACAGTCTCAAAAATAAAAATTGATCAATACTAACGAAACTAAGTGGAAAAACCTACAAACCCATTTCAATGGAGAGAAAATGGATCTTCAAAAAAAAATGGGACAATTTCAACCATTGCAAGCCAATTAGAACCTAAAATTTTGGGAGCCAACGAATTTGTTGTGACTTGCATCAAATTTAACACTATTTCAACAGGGCAACATGTAGTGGGAAGAGAACAAAGATTATATGGATATCTATTTGGACCTTGTCTTAATGAATTATACCTATATTGTCATACATTTGAATAGTAAAATGAGCATTGTCATAGGATTACGATAACCATAACTCTCCTTTTGAATAGTAAAATGAGCATTGTCATAGGATTACGATAACCATAACTCTCCTTCTAAAGAATAAAACAAATAGTGTCATCACACGAGATGGCATGATAGAGAAAAGATATGGATATATTCACTCTCAAGGACATGCTCTATGCTAGGTGGCGAAAGCATTCAATGCAGAGAGATAAACCAACCACTTGGGCAATGGATTTTTCATAAGCAATTCATATGTAAGTAAGTAACAATTAACCAAAGAATGCACCTATATTAGTGAAGTTTTGAAATTTGTTGCAAATATAAAAAATAAGTTTTGGAAATTAAATTATTCTTATAGAAAAATGACCAAACATTATTTTAAACCATATCTCACAATTAAAATTACTATCACATTCCATCCATATCCTCACATTTTAAAAATATTTTAGATCATTCTAAATGTTTAAAACTTTAAAGTGCAATTGCCACATATTTTTTTTCTTTTATTTCCTTTTTTTTGTACACTTCTCTTTGAAGTTATATTAACATAAGACAAAATAAAATTGATACGATATTTTTGCTATTGGTCTGTCGGTAGGGAAACCAAACTAGTAGCACACTAGATGTTTCTTAGACAAAAAAACATTTGTTCTAGTTTCTTATCAAAATTGATAGTGTGATTCTCTAGTATATTTAATAAGTTGTATTGGATAGCTTCGAATATATAGGCATATAGAAAATCTATCCTATCTGAATTATATACTATGCTAATTTGATAGAGTAGTAAGCACAAAGATAAAAACATAACTGGAAGGAAGGAGTTGTGCATGTTTATTTAGAGATGAAAACTTCATCATTCTTTGTTGGAAATTCTTCTTCCTATTTAGAAGAGGAGAATTATAGGTTGGCTATTTTCTTTGCCACTTTAGTAATCTTCTTATCCAACTTTTGCACATGCATGTACAAAGCATCAATACACAAAATGATTTCATTATGCACCATGTTCTTTTCCACAAGGACTTTTCATGCCATTATTTTGGTTTGTAGATAAATGTCTACTTCGTATATATGTTTGTTGAATATTTCCCTTCTAGTGCCGTATCTGGCATCCATTGTGCCACACTATTGATGATGTCTTCTTTTTGAATGAACCTTCTTTATACTCTAACCTCTTCCTTAGCATTATTAATTTCCTCTCCAATAGCTAAGGGAGAGGTTTTGAAGTAGATTGTAGCCAATCATTCAATATTGGCTTGTACACGAGACATTAATGTAACCCTTGAGTGGGGCCTCAACCTACCTCTATTCAAACAATTGGACCCTTGTTGAGCCATTAGAATTCCTGAGAATCGATAAAAGGATAACTAGACAGAGGGAGGGGGTCTTAGGAGAGAATCTGAGGGAAAAGATAATGAATTAATGGTAAAGGGGACTAGGATGGAATACAAGGAATTTGAAGGGAAGCTAGAGCATGGAGGGAGGGAATGAGGGGTGAAGTAGTGCTCACTAAGATAGATTGAGGAAGAAGAGACGATAGGGAGAACAATTTGGACAAACAAAATATGAGAGAGTGTAGAACCAGAGTGAATATAGAGAGGACAATTAACTCAAGGGAGTTAACTACAAAATTCCTAATGACTATAACATTGGTGCATGATGCATGGCCATCTTTGGCCATTGATGGCATACATAATCATTTGGACTTACACCATAATGAATTCATGCAAAGGGCATATCAATGGAGATCTTCTTATTTATTAGAGTGGGTGGTTCACACAAAGGATTCACCTTTTCTTACTAATTATAATTTGTTTCCATGTGGGGGAATGTAGCCTCCCAAAATCGTTGCCAACCAAATGGTCGAGCCTCTAATTTTTAGTTAATGCTAGCCATAGGGAAATGACCACCCTAATAAGGGTAATCATGAGACCAACATATTTGTGGTCTTCTCTTTTAAGAAGGACATGGAGGTGAGATTTGAACCACTTTTGTGTGCATGTGTCATGAAACCATTTTTAATATAGTCTTTGTGGGTGCAATTACACATTTGATTACCACCTCAAGGTCCCCTTGTGGCTTTAAGTCTAGGCCTTCATGATAATTGAACCTTTCCCAATGATGAAAATCTCCTCAATTTCCACCATTGGATCCAACCCCTTTGAACATCAATTCTTTCTTTTCACCACTAAATGTTTTCATATAATTGATTTTTGAAAATTATAAATCTAATATTATATAGTAATGAAAATTTTAAATTGTATTTCTTCCAGCATTAATAATATTTTTTATGCCTAAAACATTATGGAAAGAATGGATTTGAAATATTTATAATACTAAAAAAACAAAGGTTGAAAATCACTCAATTTTAACATACTAGGGCTACAAATTACAATAATTGTAATATTAATGACCTTGCTAACGTGTTAAGAGAGTCAAAGATAGTTGGAAATGTCCTTCTGATACAAAAACAAGATATCAAAGTGAATGAATTAATCACTATATATTTTTTTTTAAATTTTATAAACCAAAGTTGATATCAATAAATCACAATCTTCTTCTTCATCAACATTAGCATTTGCTTTAATGAACTTATATAGATTAAAAATTCTATAACTATGAATCTTTTATAAGTGGAATTGAGTTCAAGGAAACCTACAAAAATATTATACTAAGTTGCTAAACAATCTAATACAATCTAATGCATTGGACTTAACTTGTTTAGATTCTCACCGCGGGTCTTTTGAAAGCATGGAAAATTTTAAGGGCTAAATCCATCATTTAACTAATTTTTAGTTTTTTGTAACACCCTCATCCCACATCTACCCAAGTAATCGACCAACCAGGGTAAACATGTGACGAGAGGCCACTATAATGAGATTAAACCTCCTAGGTGACCTTAAAGAAGTGGAAGTGACGGAAACACATCAAAAATACCTTGTATAGTATCAACAACACCCCCACGAGGCAACCCAACCCTTCAGGCCTCTTACCCTGGGTCACACTGACATTTTGACCCTTTTGAGCCATAGATGCAGGCATAAGACTGCATGCCTGCGGCCAAGAGGCTATAGCCCCAAGCATATTATTGTATGCCTGCAGCTAGGGCCCCAAATGCCAAGTTTTGTGCCTGCAAGTTCGGGATTTTTGCCGCCTTTTCAGCCCCAGAGCCCAAGTCGCTGCCCAGAACTTCATGAAACTTTAGGAGATGATAAATAACATTGAAACAATGATATGAAAGCAATCGAACTATTAAGAACTCATCTGGACCCCTCCTAGCCATGACAACCATTTTGTCAAACATGTCACAGACATTGGATCTACATGTGTAAACTATAGATTTAAGCATAGGGTTCTCATACTTATCTGAGAATCGCTAAGAATCATTTATCCCTTACATCATTAGCTGCAATACAATCTATTTGACCCTAGATACATTGTGCATTCATTTACAATTAAAAACATGCATAGTGCCATACATCATCACTTATAAAATACATGCTTATAACCAACATAATAACAACATAGATACCATGGATACAATAGCAATAGAATCCACATATTAACCAGTACATTTGAATACCAAATACCAAAGGAATGATCTCTTCATTGCTGAATGTAAAAACCAACCGGAGATGGGACTTCAACATTCCACCCGACTATAGATTAGCTGAGACAGATCTTACTTCAACCAATCACCCCCGTGCCATATTCCAAGCATGATGTTGAGATTCAACAAGACGATGATCCTAGTGAAAATTAAGCACCTACACTAGGTGGGGCCTGCGGGCTATTTATAGGTGATATGTTTATTTTTAGTATTTGGACCAAAGTATATTTTTAGTAGTAATATATTTATATATGGTTGACCAAATTATATGGATGGATGGGCGTTTATTTTTGGAATGCATGTGCGAAGTCATTTCGTTGAATGCATGTCTAAAAATAGAATGCATGTCAATTATTGTTATCCCTTAACAATAATTAGACAATAAATAAAAATATATTCTCTTGAAGCACTTGATTTCAGTTAACTGATGTGGAAAACCAGTTAACTGAAGAAATTTCGAGTTCAAAGGTTGGTTGGTGCGACATGCTAGTGGACTTCGTTGTCACTGAGTGATACAATGTTGTAATAGAGTTGGATGTGTAGTTATGTGAGTTGTAAAGTAGTTTAACTTAGCTAAGTGAGTTAAACTTAGTTGTGCTAGTGTAACTAGTTGTAACTAAAGATACACTAGTGAGAGAGCAGTGAATTAAATATTAAATTAATTCACATGGAGTGATCTCACATGAAACTGAAGATTTACTACTGCTAACTACATGCATGTCAGATCTAATGGAGAACTAGTTGAGAGATAGGTGAAAGGGACATTTTGACTATCAGTTGTGACTATAGTGGGTGCACAAGTGCAACCAAACACACATTGGAGATGCCAATGAGGATTGCGCATTCAAGGCAAGGCAAGATCGAGTTCATGCAAGGATTGTGATCAGCAGGGATTGCGCAGTGGAGGCAAGCTATCAGGAGGCAGTAAATTGGTGCATGTTTATGCCAATTTTTGTATGACAGTGTGAGACGATTGTATATTGTAATGAGAGATCTTGGATTAGAGTTTTGTATGAGATTGTTTCATGATCCATGATATATACATAATATATGATAGTGGGGTTTTTAGCTTTATGCTTTCCCGGTAAAAACATATGTGTTATGTGTGATTGATCTTTCTTCATGTGTTTGTAATTGGTGATTAAATTTTCGCATAGATTTTAGTAGAAGGATTCTGTATTTAACAATGGCATATAATTGTTAGATCAGGAGAATCTGGCAATACATTATTTTATTAAAAATTTATACATGGTATCGGAGCAAAGAATATTGCAATATTGAAGCAGTAGTTGAGTTTGTTGGTGGAAAAAATTCGAATTTGCTACAAGAATTTCTTGGTGTGACAGTTGAGTAAACATCGAAATGGATTTCATTGGTTTGCGGTTAGAGTATGCACTCAAGGGCAGCTCAAACTACATTGCATGGAAGGATAGGATGGAGGTAGTGCTTGAAGATAATGGCTTGAAGGAATTCATCGACAGTGATGTTCCTAAGCCCGCTTCGACGGATGATGCATTACTTGATGCCTGGAAAAATAAAGTAACAAAGACGAGAAAGATTCTGTTGGAAGGTGTGAGAGACCATATTGGCTCAAGCCTTCATGGGAAAGCCACTCCATTTGCAATGTGGAAGGCTTTGACGGATCTTTTCCAAAGCAGCAGCGACCATAGGAAATTGGCACTGAAGGATAAACTCAGAAAGATCAAAACGGAAAAGGGCGACAATATTCCTAAGTATCTCACAAATTTTGTCCAGTGTCGAGATGAACTAGGGAGTGTGGGAATCACAATTGCTGATGATGATTTGGTGATTTTGGCTCTCTTGGGACTTCCTAAGAGTTGGCACAGTTATCAAGACTCTGTCAACGGATGGGAAAAACTACCGGATTGGGAATGACTGTGGTCATATCTAGTGCAGGAGGAGTTCAGGCGGAACACCAAAGATGGCTCTTCATCAAAGCATGATGATGAAGAGGATTGTGCTTTGGTTGCCAAAGCTAGGAAAGGGAAGGGGAAGAAATCTCATTCAAAATCCAAGGCTAAAGGCAAGAAGCTGGATTTGTCCAAGGTGAAGTGTTTTCACTATCAAGAACATGGGCATCTCGCCACTAACTGCCCATAGAAAAATAAGAACAAGAAGGTTGTTGGAGCTGCAGTTGGTGAGACCCTTGCCTCGCAATTTGAACTTGATTTCTCTTTGATCGCATGCTTGGTTTCAAGTGCAAAGGGATCGGTGTGGTATCTTGATAGTGGTGCTTCCTTCCACATGACGAGAGATAAGGAGCTTTTAAGTGACTTGGAGGAGAAAGGTCTCCCAATGCATATAGAGATGGGCAATGATGGACGATACAGTGCAACCGACATTGGTACCATTACCTTTGAGAGGGAGTCAGGCAAACCATTTATGTTGAAAGATGTTATGCATGTTCCAGGTCTGAAGAAAAACTTTCTCTCAATCGCGATGTTGGAGGACAAAGGTTATGACATTGTTTTCAGTGATGGAAAAGCTTTCCTGTGACACAAAACAACAGATAAAACCAAGAGGATAGGGATTCGACTTAAGAATCTCTACAAGCTGGAGGTAGATGGTTGTGCTGCAATGGTGGGCAAAGAAGAAGAAGTGGTGAGCCGGGATAAGGGCGAATTATGGCACAGGCGATTGGGCCATCTTCACCATGGCGCCCTAAATATTTTGCAGCATATTTCTACTAGAATTCCCAAGGGTACACTTGTGCAAATAGATCAATGCAAGGGATGTAATATGGGTAAGTTTGTGAAGACCACCTTTCATGAAAAGGAGAACCGTGCTTCGGTGATCCTGGAGAGAGTTCACATAGACGTGTGTGGGCCATTTTTTGTTGCTTCAACAAAAAAACACAGGTATTATGTTATTTTTGTTGATGACTATTCTCGTAGATGCTGGATCTTCTTCATGCAGAAGAAAGATAAAACACTCTCAAAGTTCTGTGAGTTTAAAGAATTGGTGGAGAAAGAGTCGAGGAAGCAAGTGAAGGCTCTGTGGAGCGATAATGGTGGTGAATATATCTCGAACGAATTCAAAGACTTCTGCAGCAAAGAATGAATTCAAATAGAACTCATAGCGTCTCATAACCAAAAGGCAGAATGGGGTCGCGAAGAGGAAGAACGGAATGATCGTGCGTGTTGCACGAGTTATGTTGCATGATCAGGGCCTACCAATGCACTTGTGGGCGGCAGCATACAACTCTGTGGTTTATATGCAAAACCCTCATAGGGTACTTGGCATGAGTACACCTGAAGAAGCTTTTACTGGTAAGAAACTAGATGTTTCTCACTTTAATATTTTTTGCTCATTTGTTTATGTGCATGTGACCAAGAACGCCAGAAAGAAGCTGGAGCCAACTGCTGAAGTTGGGATATTTGTGGGGTACACAAAAACACCCCATAATTATCATGTGTATTTTCTAAACAGTCGAATGACTGTGGTGCGACGGGATATAAAATTCAATGAGGAGGAAGCCATGAAGTTGTCGCTTGATAGGGAGCTAGACTTGCATGCAGAGGATAAACTTTTGGCTCACAAAGATGAGTCTCTAGATGTGGATCAGCCATAGGAGGAGGTTCATGGAGTGTAGGAGTCCACTCACACATAGCCAAGCATCAGAACAGGAAGAAGGCGCACCACAGAAGATGAGATGCTGAAGCTTGATGCGGCACAGAATGTAGGAGTCCCTACTTCACAGTGCAGACAGAGACAACCTCCTGACCGATTCACTGGATACATGGTTCTCGTGAGCAAATGTATTGTGATAGAGCCATCTTCCTTTCAGGAAGCAGTGTAGGAGCCCACATGAGTAGATGCATGGTGAAGGAGTATGACTCCATTATCGGAAACAATGCTTGCAAAATTGTTCCAAGGCCGATTGATAAATCAGTGGTAGGTTCAAGATGGATCTACAAGGTAAAGAAAGTTGTTGATGGGAGCGTTGAGAAGTATAAGGCAAGATTTGTGGCCCGAGCCTTCTCACAGATCGAGAAGATTGATTATGAAGAAACCTTTTCACCTTTCACACGGTATTCTTCCATAAGGACCATCCTTGCTTTCTCAGCGCAGATGGGTTGGCACATTCATCAGATGGATGTGAAGACTATGTTCCTTAATGGGATCATTGAGGAAGAAGTGTACATTGATCAGCCTGAAGGATTTGAGATCTTCAGCATTGAGTCGCATGTGTTCATACTCAAAAGAGCGTTGTATGAGCTAAAGCAAGCACCCTGTGCTTGGTACACTCGGATCGACAACTATTTCACTGGACTTGGCTTCACCAAGAGTAAGGCGGATGAAATCCTATACCAGATTATGGTGGAGGGTAAGCTTTTAATCATTGTTCTTAATTTTGATGAATTAATATTGACTGGTGATGAGCAGCTGATACGCTCATGCAAGGAGGACCTTGCAAAGGAGTTCTAGATGAAGGATATGGACCTCCTTCATTATTTCCTTGGATTGGAAATATGGCAGCGAGAAGGTGAACTGTTTGTGTCTCAAGGCAAGTATGCAAGGGAGATACTCGGTAAGTTTCACATGGAGGGTTGCAAACCCATGGATACTCCTCTTCCTAGAAACTGGAGGAAAGAGGATGCTACATCTGGAGATGTAGTGGATGCTATTGTCTATCGACAGTTGGTGGGTTCGCTCGTGTATTTAGTTAATACAAGACCGGACATATGCTATGCGGTGAACCAGCTTAGTCAAACAATGGTTAAGCCTACCAAGCTATTTTTGAAGGCAGGCAAGCATGTCCTGAGATATCTCAGGGGCATATCTGAGTATGGCTTATGGTACAGACAGACGGATGAGGTGAAGTTGCATGGCTTCACAGATGCAGATTGGGCAGGCAGCCCAACGGACAGAAAGAGCACATCAGGAGGGGTTTTTAGTATCGGATCTATAGTTGTTTCTTGGTACAACAGGAAACAGAGATCCATGGCACTCAGTTCAGCAGAAGCGGAATACATGGCAGCAAGTCAAGCTGCATGTGAGGCTATCTGGATGAGGAATATCATGGTCGGTTTGTTTGGTTCTCATTTAGATCCTACAGTGATTCATTGTGATAATCAGAGTTGCATCAAACTCTCGATTAATCTTGTGTTTCATGATAGATCTAAGCATATAGATATCTGGTATCATCATATCAGAGATTGTGTGCAGCAAAAGATCGTGTTACTTCAGTACATTCCTATGGAAGATCAGGATGCAGATATTCTGACGAAGGTGCTCACCAGGAGAAAATTCGAATACCATAGAGACAGGATCGGGGTGAAGGATAATCCCTTTCTTGTTGAGAGGGAGTGTTGAGATTCAACAAGATGATGATCCTAGTGAAAATTAAGCACCTACACTAGGTGGGGCCTGCAGGCTATTTTTAGGTGATATGTCTATTTTTAGAATTTGGATCAAAGTCTATTTTTAGCAGTAATCTATTTATAGATGGTTGAGAAAATTATATGGATGGATGGGCATCTATTTTTGGAATGCATGTGCGAAGTTGTTTCATGGAATGCATGTCTAAAAATAGAATGCATGTCGATTATTGTTGGCCCTTAACAATAATTAGACAATAAATAATAATCTATTCTCTTGAAGCACTTGATTTCAGTTAACTGATGTGGCAAACCAGTAAACTGAAGGAATTTCGAGTTCAAAGGTTGGTTGGTGGGACATGCTAGTGACTTCGTTGTAACTGAGTGATACAAAGTTGTAATAGAGTTGGATGTGTAGTTATGTGAGTTGTAAAGTAGTTTAACTCAGTTAAGTGAGTTAAACTCAGTTGTGCTAGTTGTAACTAGTTGTAACTAAAGATACACTATTGAGATATCAGCGAATTAAATGTTAAATTAATTCACATGGAGTGATCTCACATGCAACTGAAGATTTACTACTGTTAACTACATGCATGTCAGATCCAGTGCAGAACCAGTTGAGAGATAGGTGAAAGGGACATTTTGACTATCAGTTGTGACTATAGTGGGTGCACTTGTGCAACCAAACACATTGGAGATGCCAATGAGGATTGCGCATTCAAGGCAAGGCAAGATCAAATTTATTCAGGGATTGTGATCAACAAGGATTGCGCAGTGGAGGCAGGCTGTCAGGAGGCAGTAAATTGGTGCATGTTTATGCCAATTTTTGTATGACAGTGTGAGACAATTGTATATTGTACTAAGAGCTCTTGGATTATAGTTTCATGATCCATGATATATACATAATATATGATAGTGGGGCTTTTAGCTTTATGCTTTCCCGATAAAAACATATGTGTTATGTGTGATTGATCTTTCTTCATGTGTTTGCAATTAGTGATTAAATTTCCGCAAAGATTTTAGTAGAAGGATTTTGTATTTAACAGTGGCATATAATTGTTAGACCAGGAGAATTCGGTAATACATAATTGTATTAAAAATTTATACACATGAATGTGGGACTCAAATCGAAAGAACCAACCAGGGTATCCCTAGGCTAAACCAATTCACCCTCATCAATAGAAATCATGCTTTACCGTGATCCACACCCGATCACTAGGCCAACACAAGCATGGATATCACCACATTATCTCTGCCTAAACTATGAGGAAATCCTACGAAGCTCTTTTGGAAGGCGAGGAAGCATGTCCTGAGATACCTGAGGGGCACATCAAAGTATCGTCTATGGTACATACAGACGGGTGGAGTGAAGTTGCATGGCTTCACGAATGCAGATTGGGCGGGCAGTCCATTGGATAGAAAGAGCGCATCAGGGGGGATCTTTAGTATCGGGTCTACAGCTGTTTCTTGGTACAACAGGAAGCAGAGATCCGTGGCACTCATTTCAGCAAAATCAGAATACATGGCAGCAATTCAAGCTGCATGTGAGGCTATCTAGATGAGAAAGATCTTGGTTGGTTTGTTTGGCTCTCATATGGATCCGACAGTGGTTCATTTTGATAATTAGAGTTGCATTAAACTCTCGATTAATCCTGTGTTTCATGATAGATCCAAGCATATAGATATCTGGTACCATCATCTCATAGATTGTGTGCAGAGGGGAATCATGTTGCTTCAGTACATTCCCACGGAAGATCGAGATGCAGATATTCTAACGAAGGCGCTCACCATGAGAGAATTCGAATACCATAGAGACAGGATCGGGGTGAAGGATAATCCCTTTCTTTTTGAGACGGAGTGTTGAGATTCAACAAGAAGATCCTAGTGAAAATTAAGCACCTACACTAGGATGGGGCCTCAGGCTATTTTTAGGTGTATGTCTATTTATAGATGTATGTGCATAATCTATTTATAGAATGCATGTCTATTTATAGATGCATGTCTACTATTATTATCCCTTAATATTAGTTGGACAATAAACTATAATTTATTCTCAATGATCACTTGGAAATAGTTAACTAAAGTGGAAAATCAGTTAGCTAAGTGAATTTCGAGTTGAGTGGTTGGTTGGTGGTACATGCAGGTTGACTTGAGTTGTAACTAAGTGATTCGAGTTGTAACAGAGTTGGAAGTACAGTTGTGCAAGTTGTAAAGTAGTTTAACTCAGTTAAGTGAGTTAAACTTAGTTGTGCTAGTTGTAATTGAAGATACACTAGTGAGAGATCAAGTGAATTAATTATTAATTAATTCACAATCAGTGGTCTCACATGCAACTGAAGATTTACTTTGATTAACAGCATGCATGTCAGATCCAGTGGAGACCCAGTTGAGTTCTAGGTGAAAGGGAAGTTTACTATCAGTTGTGACATTATTTGGTTGCTCACATCCAACCACACACACATTGGATGTGCCCATGAGGATTGCGCAGTCAAGGAAGGCAGGATTGCATTCATTCATGGATTGCTATCAGCAGGGATTGCGCAGTGGAGGCAGGTTGTCTGGAGACAGTAGATTGAGCAAGTGATTTGCCAGTTTGTGTATGATAGTGTGAGACAATTAACTGATGTACTAAGGGCTCTTGTGAGAATATTTTTGTATTTAATTGTTTCATGATCCATGATATAATATACAATAGAAGATAGTGGGGTTTTTTAGCTGTAAACTTTCCTCGGGAAATTATCTGTGTTGTGTGTGATTGATCTTTCTTCATGATATTGTAATTGGCGATTGTGTTTTTAATTCTGCAAATATTTGTAGAAGCGATTCAGTATTTAACTTTAGCATATTGTTAGATTGGGTGAATCCAAGATATACATGCATATTGTATCATTTCTACACAGTTGTTGAAGGATCTGGGAAAAGTTATCCATCATCACATTCCTTTGTTTTTTGAGAGCCTCCTCAAGAAATATCTTGATGGGATATCCTGCTCCCTCATCTTTCTTTTCTTCTCCCATGGGTAGCCGTCGAGGTTTGTGAGGCTGATCTTGCAAAGGTTCAACGAGATCGAGCCCTAACTCCTTATACCCCGACCTCGTTGGGGACATGCAAAGAAGGATCGAGAAAAAACATACCCACTCTGATACCACTTATATGGATTTATGCAGGAACGCAACAGAATACACATATAACCATAAATACAAAGATGCAGCGGAAATAACACTTAATTTCATTAATATCAAAGCACTGAAATTTTCTTACAGACATAATGGAAATAAACTAGCTAGGGCGTTGGTAGCTTATCTCTAAGAAGAGATGTCATGGATACATGCCTTTGAATTGTGTTACAACGAGGCATGTGAGCCTATTTATTATTGAGAAACAATGGAAAACCCTAAACATCAAAAAACCTAACCCTAGGAGATGAAGCGCCAAAACTATGGGCCCCGTTTGGGTAAATTGGTACATCAACTTCCCGGGGACGTAACTTTGGCATACAATCTTCGTTTGACATGCACCATATCTTGTTAGAAATATCTATCTGAGGACTACAACTTTGTATTGAATAACATTAATCCATGGACCCAGGGTCTCCCAGTTTTTCCAAAAAACATCGTTTAGGGCCTCAAAACGGCTCCGGAAATTCAGGACCCGAAAAACTGCTAAAAATAGTAAATTGTGTTATAATTAATGAAACTGAAAAACTGAAAGAGACAATGGTGGGGCCCCAAGTGGAATAGGAGAGTGGCCACCAATATCCACCTGGATCAATCTCCCTTCTATGTGATATGGGCCTAGGCTACAACTTTGTTTACTAATATAAATTTTTTGGATGTGTTTTAAAAAGGAAAGATTTTTAAGAAGATTAGTTTCGTAATTTATGTATATAATAATAACAATAATCTATTTTTTAAGATCACAATCAAGCTAGACATCAAATTGCTTTATGAGACCCTCTTGTTTGTGGCACAAGTGACTCACTTTTGCACAACGATTTGATTGTTATACTGTACGAAGGTGT